>CAJUYH010012025.1:0-10449 GCA_910591685.1 Galerucella tenella | reverse complement strand
AAGACGGTGCGGGATGAGGGTCGGCGATTGCATCAAGGGAAGCAAGGCGCTTGAATTTTATTCTAATGACCGTAATTTTTTTGCGATGATTCCTAAGATATTCATTTAAATTGTTTTCATGCAGTTTCAAAACACAGGTGAATTCGCTTTTGAGCTACATTGGTCCAACGTGTAATACAATTTGGGCCGAGACACGTTATATACCTTGTCTAATACAATTATAGCAATTTTTACAGCCATTCCTAAATTTTAATGCTATTTCTGTAAATGGCTAGCTTCCTTCTTCCTTTAGAGCATTCTTGTTTTGATTCCCAAATCCACTTCCTTTTAAGGCCACCAATTTTCATTTGGTTTGTCTATTTTTATTACATCTTTTCACCGCGCGTTGCATGATGTTAGTGGTCGAATATGTCAATTATCCTTGCGCCAGAGGAGCTAATAGAGCTTTCAGATTAAAAAGCACTTTCGTACAGCCACTTTGAGTCATCTGGAAGTCGTCTGCAATGCAATAGTATCGACTTACCTTACTTGATAGTTGGGACTTGCAATTGCCGCGCAGTGTGTCATGTGTTTTGTGTTGACATATGTCTTATACGTCATTGCGTTCAACATAAATACCACGAAATTCCCGTTGAAAAAAATAAATCGCGCGTATTCCTTGCTTTCCTTCTCACTTTTCCCGTGTTCCTGTCAACCTGAATCCTTTGTGCATTTTATTTTTTGATCTTTTAACATGACTATCATGATTTATTCTTAAAAATTAGAACGCAGGTGCATATTTATTTCGACAGATAATAGTATATTATTCAACAAGCAGATAATTATGGCTATTATCCACGATGGTGAATTAATAATCTTCAATATTTGTGTCTTGTGACCTTTTCATTATCCACATCTATTAAAGGTACACACCTTTTATTCACTGGTGAATAATGTACTTCATTATACTTGAAGAAGCACACGTAAAATGTTAAAATTATCAAATAGTCGTGGACAAAATTAATTCTCATGGTATTTCGTTTGGAATTTTGTATTATTTCTGAAATATTGACTGTAGATACGGTCCTGCACCCATGTGATTACTCATGCATGCTTCGAATCCTAAGATCCTAAGATATATAATATAAAAATCGAGAAATCTTCACCTTTCACTAGCAGCTTCCATTTGTCACTGGTCGAATGAATAAAAGCGAATAAAGGGATCTGTTTTGGCAGTTGAAAAGACTGATTTTACTGATATATACGTTAAGGTTGGAACTTTTCTTTATTTACAAGAAGTTTTTATTGACTCTATGAAAATTTCAATATTCATACGTGAATGGCAGTGAAGAATTTACTCTCGCTGTTTGCGTAGCGAGAGTATATGAAAGAAAATAAAAGAATGATAAATTTAATCGACGAAACGAAACTGAAAAAACATATTCAAAGCCCGTTTCAAAGTACCTATTAGTCATTCTTTTAGAATCCCAAATAATTAATAAATACATGCAGTTTCAAAGAGATATGTGCACTTAGCCTCTAATCTCTAGTATCTATTCATTTTTCATTTATTTATTTCTAAATCATATTTTATAAAAAGTGAAAAGATCTAAATAAATTGAGCAATATTGCATGTTAAAATGTCGTTGTCACTGATCGAACTTTATACAGAAAGGTCTTGCCTGTCTCCTGGAGTCCAATGTGTTACAGTCAGACGGTCTCGGTCTCCATGCCACAAATTGTGCAGCTAAGATCTCCCTTATACAACCCCATTTCATGCAGGTGATATTTTACCGAGGACTGATATCGCAGTAACTTAGTAAAAGGTTTGACGAAGCTGGTACAGTCAAAGATTTATCAAAATCATGGCGCAGAAAAACTACAGCAACTGAAGAAAGATCTTTTAATGTTTGTTTCATGTTAGAGGTATCAGTAGTAGAGAAATTAGGAGTTTTAGAAAACATTCAGTAAAGGCGATTAAAGCAGATACTCAAAATGTTGTCCGTTCACTTCAATACAACAGGCCATGTAGAAGCTAAGGAGTGGAGAGGGGGGATATATGTTGCTGGGCGTCACGTTGGGGGGCGTCAAAATGTGTATTAAAACTAATTATTAAATTTTATTTTGATGTGGACTAATGTATTTCAAATACGTTTTACAAACCAGTCGACAAGAATGATTTTGGCAATTATCAATTGATGTTTCAGTTGCAAGCTGTAGCGGGGTCCTTCAGCAAACTGAAGCTTATTTTGTCTTATTTACGTGCTTCAATAGGAAAAGATCGTCTGAGTGATCTACTCCTTAGCATCAAAAGAAAAATATTAATTCTGACAACGTGATTGACGAATTGGCGATAGTGAAATCAAGGGGGATCAATTTCTTGCAGGGTATGACTATTCCAGTCATGTATATTTAGTAGAGTATATTTTTTTGTTCAAATATATGGTTTACAATCGCATAGAGAATTATTAGTACCTATGTATTCTATTTCATTAAAATATGAGATGCTTCGAAATTGAACCATATAAGCCGAAAAATGTCTTTCCGTCTCAATAATCCCCAGACTCTGTCGGTCCACGAAGGGGCGAAGACTTTGTGTCATGTCCCCGGCAGCAGATGACCCTACGCCACTGAAACCATGCGATTTTTAAAACTTTGCAATACATTTTGCAACATCCCTGACTGCTCAATTCTTCTTATGGTACTCCTATCTTTTAATTCCTGAATATTGGCAGGTTTTGTTTAATAAACGATGTTTTTTAATAGACACCACAGGAAATAGTCTAATGGATTCATGTCGGGTGATCGCGTGGTCCATTCGATAAAACCACGCCTTAGAAACCATCTTCTGGGAAGCACATTATTCAGGTATTTAGGTAATTCGGCGGAGGTAGCTTCGAAGTTATGGCACGTAGGTATAGAGAACATTACATGAAAAATATTCAGTGTCTCTCAATGATTTCAAAAGGTGAAACATTTACAGGATTTTCAATATTGTATGTTTTTTTTCACACTCGTAACGTTTGTTAGCAATTTTTTAATATGACATGCTGAAGATTTTTGGATTTTTGCGCAATTCTTCCTGATTGCTTAAACGTCCACCCGTCAAGATACTTTTACCTTCAAAAAATATATTTCATCAATTCAAAAACAAACAACCACCGTGTCTTCAAACGAATTTATTTTCTCTCTAAAAGACACTCTTCATACAATTCAAACAATATACTATCTGTAAGTTAATCCTACAATTCCCAAATCTCCGTATAGTTGTCAGAAGGAGTTCTCTCCCCTATCCTAAGGCGACGGCTCCGAAGCGGATTGTGTATGAGCTGAAGATATGTCTTAAATCCTTTTCAGTCCCGGATAAAGCGCGGTTAAGATAACAAAACAACTTGTGTGGGTGGTGTGTGCATGATTATATTGAAGTGTCATAATCAGGCTTAATATTTTTAACGATGTTCATGAGATGAAAAATTGATGCAGATTTTTTGATGAATAAATATTTGAGATCGTGAATATTTGCACAGATTTGTACAACCATGTCCTAAAGTGTCAAGAATTGGACAATGCAACAAAACGATCCGAAGCGTAGTTCTGACATGTTTGGTTAGTAGGTATTAGATTTTGCAGTTTATATACTCATTGCCGATTTGGTCCCTGTTCGGCAATGAAGCAGTACATCAGTCCACAATTTCTCATTGGTATGGAGAATTAAGCACATCGGCTGCCATGTGAATCACCGGTGATATACAGGCACGTTTTACTCAGTGGCCATGTGATTCACATAATGTTCCGTATACACTATATTTCTAAATTAGAGATATTTCCGTTTGGCCTGTGAAATTTATTGCAATCGAATGATGAGCTATAATTTACGAGCATACCAAATTCTTGCTCTTCTTTCCTTTTTCTTCTGTGAATGCCGTTGATAGATGATGATAGATCTTAACCATGCTTTTGTGAACATTTAGGTTGGCCTCTAACAAATGAAAACGGCTCCTTATGGGGACAGCCAAAGTGTTAAGCATGGTCAAATTAATCTTAGCGGCGACTCGAGAACAAGTCCTCCAGCAACGGAAAATGTCAATGATGAACGTAAGATGATTCAAGAAAGATCGACAATATCACATAACGTGTAATTGGAACATCTAACCATCCCCTAATGACGAATGATCCTCCACCAAGACAATGCAAGCTCACACACAACTCGAAAAGCAAAAAAACATCAAATTATTGGACCTTTACTTCATTCAGCCCCCAACGATATGTTAACTTTTCCAAAAACTGAAAATGAGCTGCGTGCTCAAAAGTTACAGTCCTCAGAACGCGTTCAAAAACTAATTTTTTGATGTACCAACAAATTATTGGAATAACTACTTCCAGATTTGGTTCCATAGGCTGCAAAAACGCAGTTTCCTTCGTAGAGAATTCTTCAAAATACAATAGTGTTTAAAAGTTATCTTTTATTATTTTTTCTAACTGTATATGCAAGATATAAATATAGTCCTCTTGCTGTGAATTTCAGGACACACTGGAATAGAAGAAATGAAATAGCAGATGAACTAGCAAAGGGGACTGAAATACCCTTTTGAGAGCCTGAACCCCTTCTGTATCTGTAGAGTAGGGAGGGTGAGTGTATAGGCTCACAGCACTTAGGCCACATGTGACACATTGTACATCCTCCCGAGGAGTCCTCCTAGGTCATTGTCCATCCTGTCCTTCTCAGGACACTCTCTTATTGACGATAACTCCGGACACTCGCATAAGACATGCCTGACAGTTTCATCTTCCTGTTCACACATCCTGCATAGGGGTGTGTCCACTAGCCTCATAGTATGGAGGTGTTTCCTTAGTTGACAGTGACCAGTCAGAAAACCTACTGTTAAACGTAGGTTTTTCCTGGTCATCGCCAAATATTTCTTCAGCGCCAGCTTCCCAGGGTCGCCTAGGGTGATCCTGGCAAGACTGCATCCTTTGATTCCATCCCATCTCTTAAGGGATTGAGCATGGGTGTAACGTTTGGCTAGTTCCGCAATTGTCGAACCTTGCCTGAACCCCTTGTCGGAATCAGCTCCAATGTAATATTGGAAGAATTAGGTAAAGCCGAGAAAAAGAGAAGATCTGACCATTGGAAAGATCTAGTAAGGTTTAGACAATCAAATATTCTTCTGGGCTAAGAGTTTTAAAAGGACATTTTTGCCTGAATGGGCTCCTTAAAAAGCTCAAAATAGTGGAGGAAGAAGAAACCTCCATCCAGATACTTTCGAATTGCACAGCACTTCAGAATCCTAGGGCACAGCATCTGGGATATTACTGGATAGAAGAAGAAAATTTACCTAAGTTGAAGCCTGAGGATATCCTAAGATTCCTCCGGGAAATAGAACTAAAGGAGCTACTAGTTTCTGAGACTCTCCTCAGATATTAAGTAGAAGTAAGGGGGCACAATAGATCTTTTAGGTATCAGTGAATGTCACCCCAAAATACACACATACATACATAAATAATATAAAAGACAACCTAAGGACATTTTTAAGATCAATGTTGATCTGAACTATTACAAATCATCATTTAGGAAAAAAAACAATTCTCCTGAGAAAAATATTTTTCCCCAAACGCGTTAGTATTATATTTTCTCCACTAACATGAAACAAAGTAGTATATCTGAACAAATAAAAGAAACAATTTATAAAGACTGCTCGGGTTGACGTCTCGCCTTTTTATCCAGTAAATATTCCAAAGTAGTGGACTAGACACTTCGGTTGATTTGTAGATAAAAGGAAAAAGAATAAGACGAGGAGATGTCCCTTGTCCCTTTTATATATATCGGACGCACAATCACACCGTTACAAAGAGATTCTCAATAATGGAATTTTTTTCCAACTGTTCGGAAATATTTAACGCACGATCGAAGGGTGCGTTCTTTATTGCAAAAAGTCAAAAGTAGGAAAATATGAGTTTTTCGCTTTTAAATTAAATAAAAGGTAAATTATATCAAAGTTAATTGAACGAAATAAAAGAAGAAAATATAGAAATTGCTTTTTGTTCTTTCGCCACGACCCAAGTGCCAATAATTATGATTAGATATTTAGACATGCCTCATTGGCTACAACAATTGAGAGTTGTTTAGTGAAACTGAAGACAAAGTTGCTGAAGGAGTTTCAAAGATGATTTTGAACAAGCTCCAAGCTGATGGCCTAGATGTAAGTAACTGTAGATGCCAAGTATATGATAATGCTGCTGTTATGGTTGTAAAGCATCCAGGAGTTCAGCAAAGGATTAAAGAAATGAACCCTAAATTTAAATTCGAACCTTGCTCAAATCATTCGTTAAAACTAGTTTGTTTTCCCGTAGCAAGTTCCTAACTGTTATGGACATATTGAGTCTGCGCAGTATCAAAAAAGCGTTCCAGCAGAGCCTGAACTCTGATACTGTGCAGTCTCAATATGTCCGTAACATGTCCATAACAGCTAGGAACTTGCTACGGGAACAAACCTATTGTTGGGAAGTTCTGAAAGCAGCTATAGACATTGATGGTGCAATAAAAGACTTTGCCACTGGGTTATTATGATAAAGGTACAGGGTATTTGGTCGATTTGGCTCATTATATTCACGTACTTATTATTATATTTTTGATGTTTGGTACCCATGCTCAATTAATTGAACCACCTACTAATAACAATAGCAATCCAGGTAATGATTGGGACAAATTTTGTATCTAAGGAATAACAATATTTTTTCCACTACTAGATCTGTAAAGTTGACAATTATTGATTCTTCTAGCCAACTGAGAAGTTGAATTTCTCTAATTTTCCAATTATTAACCTAGGTCAATAATGGACAAATTCAAATATTTTGAGAATTCCGGGATAGTAGCTCAACAAAAACTTGTGCAACATAATTTTTTATATCCAGGAGATTGTCTTCAACATATTTACTGCTTGAAATTACCTATCAAGATGAAATTATTTGAATAAAAATAATTGGAAATAACAAAGGAAAAACATTAGGAGAGATGAAGAATGGAAAAAATGGGTACAGGAAGAACTCCAAACCGACACCTGAGAAGGCATCAGGTTAAGAGAATGATGAAATGATTAATGACAAAATGACTAATGACATAACGAGTACGTTCATAATATATCGAAGACTGACAGTGTACTTGTCAGTCAGACGACGGGGTAAACGCTTCTCGTGGTGCGTTTGTGAATTATTTTTAATTTTTTTCTTAAATTTGGTTAGTAGTGGAAAAAATTGTATATACACCATGGTTGTGAAGACATTTATAAACCTCGCACCTTATTGCGCTCGGTGCAAAGTCCCTCGCGAAATAATTTTGGTGCTCGGTCAATAATAATAGTTTTCACCACCTTGGTGTATAATATAGGTACTACATATTTATTATGTTTTAAAAGTGCACAAAATTACTGAACCGAAAAGTAGGCTTTACATTTTTTGCGCTTAGAATTTTACTGTCTAAACTTTGCATTTAGAAGCTTGAAAAAGAATTAATAGCTTTTAAGGTAGATTAGATTACAAAGGGGTTTTATTTTATCCAGCAGTCTGCGATGTGTATACATATATACGTGTATCCCTAATAATTATTTAAAATTTAAAACTGCTACATTAACCATCTTACCTTTGTGTGCCATATCGTCGACAGAGGTAATACCGGATGGCCATGGTGCCACCGCGGCTCCGAGCTGCTGTGCAGGAAGAATGTTGATAATCTGTTGTTCTTACACGAAATGCTGCGCACTCTGAAAAAAAATTACATTATTTGTAACAATTTGTCTGTTTTATTAGTTGCTTGGTATCAAATGTATATCAAATCTTATTTTCATTAAGCGTCAGTGTAAATGAAACTTTTGAGTACAACTCTGTAATATCCGTTAAGCATCTGGTTGTCAAAGGATTATTGCATTCCAATACTCCATGTATTTTTTGAAACAATTCGCAATAAAAAACGACCTACTCCACTAAGACTTTACTTTCTCATTTTATCCATTATTTTAAAATGGTACTGTATCGCAATCACAGTCCTCTTATATATCTGATCCCATAAATACCCATCCCTAGATAAATTGTTACTAATTAGTAAATACACCAGAAATATCCCCCTGGAGGAGAAGATACTGATGGGACTCGACGAACACTGTTTCGGACTTAATTTCATTAACTTTATCAATAACAGAATCGTAACGGAATGGCAATGGAACTAAGAGGCATTTAAACATTAAACTCCCTCCGAATTCCGACGATTGTAGTGCAGGAGCTCTATAGAAAATTGTTAGGGTCCATTATATTGTATGTTGTCTCCTTATACACGGTGGTTTTATTTGTTAAAATGAGTATAAATTATATTAATTCAAATAGATTTAGATTATTTATAATTGATTTGAATTTTTTATATATTTTTTTTCAATTTATAGCACTGATTGTATAGTTAATAATAATAATAATAATAATAATACAAGACAAAGTAATTAATACCTGGAATTACACGAAATTTGTCATAATAAAGCCAAACATCGTGTCGGACAAGTGCAGGTGTTAACAAACAACAGAGATGATACAACACTTTACGACCCTCACCATCGTGGCTAGAACTAAGAAAAATTCAATAAAAGTAGTAGAGAAGCAGAAGCAGTAGAGAAGGATACGAATAAATGCAGACACAACAAAATATATGCGAGTGGGAAAGAAAACAGAGCAATACTCACTTAAGAATAAAAAATTACAAGGTTAAAATTGTATGAGGCTTCAATTATTTAGGAATTTCTATTGGAGAAACTAGTAAAGACAAAATAAAAGAAAAAATATTGAAAGGAATCCAAATTCTGGGCATAAAGAAACTATTAAAATCTAAATAAAAAAAACAAATCTATACTACTTTGATCAGACCAGTCACTACTTACGCACTCGAAACAACAAAAAAGAAGATCTAAAAATATGTATAGAAAGGGAAACTTGGACCGGACATAAGAAGAGATGGAGAAAGGAGATTGAAAATAAATATAGAAATGGAAAAGGCAAAAGGTGGAGAAAATATGGTCTGATATACGAGGATGTATTGATATCTAGTTAGCCTAGACCAGTTCCATGCATAAACAAAATATTGCGTTACCCTAGCAACGAACAATAACTCATTAGAAGTGTCAGTGTGAAGTTGGACGTCAAAAAAGTAAACCAGAGTTACGCAATAAATTAAAAGAAAAAAGATGTACACCGAAATTGTGAAAATCGAAAAATTGGAGTATCGAGCCATCATCAAGTACCTGAATTCAAAAGGGTTAAGAGGTAAGCAGATTTACGAAGATATGCTTAATACCTATGTGATCAATGTCCTTCGTCCTTCGGAAATTACTATTCGATATTACTGACCACTCTACCGGAAAAAATTAAAGAGAAAAGACGCGGAAAGCTATCCAACGCCCCTATGCACACAAATCTCATGTTGCCATGCAAAAAATTCGTGATTTGGGGTTTGAATTACAAGAACACCCCCCTTATTCACCAGATTTGGTTCCGTTCGACTATCATCTCTTTCCTCAACTGAAAAAAAGTTTAAAAGGTCGTAAATTTTCTTCCAACGAGGAGGTAAATAAAGCTGTGGAGGTGTGGTTTGCAGAGCAAGAAAAAGAATTTTTTTTGAAAGGTCTAGAGACGTTGCAGGTTCGCTGTAATAAATGTATATGTTAAGTAATAAAATATTTTGACATTGAAATTTTGTTTGGTTCTATAGTAGGTTAAGAATTTTTCAATATACATATGTATAAAAGCAAGGAGAATCTAAAGGATGGCACACATCATGAGAAGAGCACCAACAGAAATATTAAAAAGAATATCAACATGGGTTCCATTAAAGACGAGAACAAGAGGAAGATCACGAAGCAGAAGGTAGAATAAAGTAGAGGAAGATATAAAAGCATTGAAAATCAGAGACTGGAAAACAAAATGCAGAGACAGAGGTAAATGGAGAACAATAACAAAAGAGTCAGAACAGCTCCCGTACTAAAAACGTAAATGGGAAATCGTCAGTGAGCGAGATTCCATACTAAGGGAAACGAACGAACCACCACACATATAAAGGATAGGCCAGGGATGAAATTCGATTGGTTTCAACGAGGTATAAACGAGATCTTTCTCTCTCAGATAAGACATAATTGTATTTACATCAACAATCAGATTTTCATGTTCCGCGCTGGAGAGAAAATAATTACTGATTTATAGATTAGTTTGAAAAACTGGTTTAAATTTCGCTTGCTTCTACCTTACTGAATATTTCAAAATCAGTTAAACATTTTATGTAACAAAATAAAAATAGTACCTAACTCTCTAACACTCCCGATTGGCTAGTTGCTATGACCTTTCTTTTAGTTCACATAGTTTCCGTGCTCTCAATGAGCAGGAACAAACTACGATCCCTAACGGGGCTTCTTACGGGATACTTTTCCACAAAGGAGCGCCTGA
>CAJUYH010012024.1:0-10449 GCA_910591685.1 Galerucella tenella | reverse complement strand
AACAATGAAATGATAAAATATAATAAAAAAACCGATTTATTTCACGAAATCCTCTCAAACAGGAAACTGTAAGTCAGCACAGTAATAATGCTTCTTGATGTAATAACTTTATGTTTTATGTGCACTTTTTATTTGTGTTTAAACTGTCACTTGGTGTTGTTTTTGTTTGTTTGGTGTTTGTTAATATTAGACACTGTAGTAACATTTACATGAAACTATTTTTAAAAATGTGTTTGTTCTTTCTGTAAGAGAAAGTTCATTCAAATAATTTCTCCAACTCTGGTAGGGGCCACCTATTCAAAGAAGCGTTTTAGAATGGTTCAAATCATTCGCACACCATTTTTTTAACATACTATTTAAGATATATCTGAATAAAAATTCATACTGAAAAGATAATGATATAAAAAGTACTTATTCTGTGGAAGCCGCAAGTCTCTATCGCTTCCGAACTCGGGGATATTTTTACAGATAAATCGAAACAACAACTTCTGGTATTATTATCATTTTGAACTTTTCTAGGCTTACTCCAGCTTTTAATATTGAAATGATTTTAGTTTTTTTTATCATTTTGCTTGATTTGCTTTAAACACCACATCATCTACATATAATAAGTGGACACGGACACTTATTCAATAATTTTGTAATCCAGACACTTTTTGTACTTTAGTTCCAGGTAAGCGTTTCTAATACTTTTGCAAATATTCCTAAAATTCCGTATTTATGCACTGTAAACTTACAGATAAGCAGCAACTGCAAGAAGATTCCTACATAAATATACCAAATTTTTTAAGAGTAGTTTCATGGTTGAATTTCTTGTTGATTTAACAATTTTAAAATCTGCTTGTTATTCTATTTAATTTTGAATTTGAACTGTTATAGAAACGAAACAGGGCAAACCTGCTCAGCAAACGGGGGACTCTCAGCCTACGATACTATGGCAGTGTAACCTGTGAAAGGAAAATATTCTCAACTAATTCATTTCGGAAGATCAGACTAGATTTTTTGTTTCTCGTCGTCGACATAACCAAAATAATTTATTATTTAGTTCATCGGTTAAAAGTAAATTACACTTTTTGGTCGGCAATAAATACTCACCGAAAATTTTTTGAGACTGATTGCTTGATAATTTCCATATTTAGCACAAATTTTATAGTCTTTTTTTCGTTTTTTTAGTGCTTTGGATATTCAAGTGAGTATTTGTTGCAGACTTGTCTTATTGATTGATTGATTATGTGGATCAAAATGTAGTTTGACATAGAAGTAACGGTGATACTTTTTGGCAAAAGTTCCTATTGTATTTCTTCAACAATATCCGCAATTATCATCAGTTTAATGGCTGCACAATGCTCAATATTTTTCATCGCCAAAATAATCCACATAATAGCTATAACAACTGTCAAATGGGACTTAAAAAAGATATCATGACCGTTACTTCTACTTTGACGTTTTTAATATTTTGTACCAAATCTTATTATTAAGTTGCGAATATTTTGGGCCGATAGAGCCGCTATTACGAATACGTACACATTTTGCCAATATTTTGGTGATTAATGGAATCTCGATTTTTTTTGTACAGAGTGGCTCAATGTGTCATGTGATATTTTGTGGTTGGTGAAAGGGTGGACGTTTGTTTTTTTTCGGTCTACAGATGGTGCCAAAATTCGAAAGAAAAATAGAAATCATCTCAAATCAATTAACTAGACTATATATGAGAGAAGTGGAAATCCAAAACATATAATCCAATCGAGATATTATTAGGAGAGGTATATTTAGTTAAATTTATTTTTTTACTCATTAAACTCTCAAAAAAGTCGAAATAAAGTCTGTTAAAGAGTTTAACAGTCGTACCTATTACTATTGGAGTGTCTTAATTAATATTAATGACGAATTCAATGAAGTGACAATGCAACAAACAACAAAAAGTTAAATAAATAATCCAATCAATGATATTGTAGCACTCGAATTTGGAATATGATTAAGAAATCAAAGTATTTCAAACTAATATTTCCAAATGGTATAATATTTCTTACTATTTGTCATTTCAGATAATAAAGAGCAATTAAGATTTAAAAAATAATACAGTTTTAAATAAGTATAGGAAATAATGAATGAATTCGGTAATAAACACATAAAAAGAATGAAAATGAAACTAGGTAGAGAATTTTTATATTTATTAAAAATACCTTGTTTATTCTGCTGTAAAAAAGTAAAAACGGGCCGCGGCGGTCACATTTTCTTTTAAAACGGTCGATTTATCAGAAAAGTCCAATCAACTTTGTCCGTTAAAAAAAACCTACATATAAATCATCAAAATTCAATTACCTATGCAGAAATTCAAAATGACATTTCGTTAACTATAAAAAATGAAACATTATGAATCTTTCTAGATTACCCACATGAATAGTTTAAGAAAGATCAAAACTATTTATTTATACATTTGAATACAATTGTATAATATAGATGTAGGGTATGTACTGGTATCCTGATCCTTCAATTGTACCTTACCAAAGCAAGAACGGAGTCCTTGGTTAATTTTAACCAACACGAATTTCTCACCTTGTAAACAATTCAAAACATTTTCTTTGCTTTGCACTTCTATAGAAGTACAATTCTTCCGTGACTTTCAGCAGTATGTTCGTAGTATTCATAAAAATATAAATCTAGGGATAACTTTGAACTTATGTTGAGGTATTCAACAACTCCCTTTTGGCTAAAACATTGGATTTTCACTGTATCTATATTGCCTGGTGTAAATCATACTGTAGGCTTTTTTGACATTAAGTATAGCTTATTGTTCGGTTTTTCGCTTATAATAAGTTGTTTTTTTTGTTTTTTAAATAGTTTGTAGCAAAGTTGGCGATACGATTTAGTTATTTTTACACAAGTAATGTAGAAGAAAAAGAAGTTGGGTTGATTTTTTACAGAGTCAAAGTTTTTCCACAACTGCATCATTACAATGACAACTAAGTAAGTATTTGATATCCTACTGGTGTTTCCAAATATGTATTTTTAGAATCAAAATCTGGTATAAAATTTTATAAGAACTAATACTTACAACAGAATCTCAAACTGAACTGAAATATATAGATAAAGGAGAAAATTGTAAATTAAAGATGACATTGACAGACAGAAACTGGAAAAGTTTCGCATAGTGCTGTTTTAAAATATAATATTAACATGAATGAGACACTTTACTGAAGCTGCTAAGTTACAACACTCCGTATGTACTATCGATTAGTTTAACATCAAAGATACCTTTACAGGAATTTGTCTAATGCCTTACCGAGCACGTAACTTTATACTTGAATTTACGTTTGAATCTATATTTGTATGAATTCAGATTTTTCACAAAATGCTCCTTAGTTTTTGATGAAATCCTGCTCACCCTCGTAAAAAATTACCGCAACTTCTTTTATTATATTTCGTGTAGTATGTCATTATACACTGTTCGAAGGTTGTGCGTCGCCATCTTTTAATTAAACAAATGCTGTGGCAAAAATTTATATAGAGCTCTAGGATGAGAGATACGTTGACGGTTATGAAATTTCCAGTCCATATAGCTATTTTTGTCGTTTTTCTGCATTATAATATATTACACGGTCAAATTTCTCTCATCTACAAGGTGTCTTAAAAATAATGGAACATGCTTTAATCAAATATCTCTCGAGGGAAAAATTTTTCTTCCTACATGTAATGTATTTTTCAGCTATACGACATTTTATACGAATGTTTTAGTGGATATAATTTAACTGTATTCAATCATTATATAAATGTTATATAATTATCTCTACTGTGTTTGGTTGGAATGTGTCCCATTTTTTGTGAGTCTCCCTGTATATTTTTCTTTCTTAGATAAGTCGAAAGTTGAAAAAAATATTTCATTTGCAAAATTTATAAATATATCAATGTGTTTAAATTCATGCATGTAAACTAGTAGCTGTTCGATATAGATACTCAAGAGTTATATAAGAAAAGATAGCAAAAATTATCATTTAAAAGTTGAAAATAATCATATTATCAATCCAGACAAAAAAATCCGAGCTGGTATGTGAAAGGTTTTCTTAGTATGAAGTCAACTTTGAAGAGTAAATACATTTGAAACTTATTTATGGAAGTAACAAACAATAACAATAATTCAAATTGATCCCACTTCCCATTCGAATAGTGAAATTTAAAATTCCTGTAGAACAATAGATATTGTGGTGGGTATATACGAGAAAAGGTTGTGAAACAGTGCTCTATACACAGTAGACATTTTCTTTTCCCTCAGACTTTTCTCATCTATACAATTTATTACCTTTACCATTATTTGAAATTTAGTTTTATATTTTATACAGAAAGCAATTACATTGGATATATTAACCTAATCAAAATGATAAATGGATAAATGCTCAGAAGTTCGTACTTTTTTTAAGAAAGTATTATTATACCTATGTGTGAATTCATACTACTCCAAATAAATTCAAGGGATATAATACCCACAGACAAACTAAACTGAAGAAAATGCCTACTCTCGAAGATTTTATGCTTGTGCAGCTGGTACCTTTTTCAGCTTATATGCCTACTCAGAATATGATTTCAGTACCTAGCTTGTAGTTTATTGAAAAGGTACTAGAAAACCGAACAGAACACACTGAATATCGTGTGTTTGTTTTAGCATCATTAATCTGTTGGTTTATTGGAATTTACTAAATTTGCTTTTTACTTTATTTGTCTAAAAAGAGCTTAAAAACATAATCCGCACTTTTCTAAGAATCAATAACTATTTAAAAATTTTAGTATTCCCCATTGTTAATTTCAAACAAGTATTACAATTTTTGAAGTTCAGTTACTCCATTTAGCGTTCTTAGACTTTATAAAAACTTGGATCTGTGGGTATTTCACATAATATATTAAATATATTGAGACAACTGGAATATAATAAACTGAAAAAGAAAATTTTAAATTATTATCAAAGGGAACTTTTATATTTCACGCCGTACGATTTTAGAAAAGAAAACCTTAAACATACGAGTTGGACTAAATTAATGTATTTTATTCAGTAAACTAAGGTATCAGTAGATTTAGTCGTATCCTTAACAAACTTACCGTTCTCATGGCATTTTAGACTCGCCTTTATTATTTTTTTGTGAAAACATACATCGTTATTTTCTTGCTCATTACAAATTTTATTGTTGTTGGTTATTGATCACTGTAAAGGTTAGCGTATTTCCTTACTATATTTCTGTATATAATAATAAATAGATAGAGGCAATATGCAAAATGATTTAATTACTCAAGGCATCTAAATGTAAGTAAGTTTAAATTAACTTTGGCATTGTTAACTTCATTGGACACCTCTGTAATAAGTACATCATATCCAATTCTCAAGTATATGTACAGTCCAAGTGGACGAAATAGATCCACATACACCTCCGTCATTTGTTGCGAGATAATTGATTTCATACAATAATTAGCTGCATTCAGAAAATTTCTTCTTCATATTTTATTATAAGGCTCAGGGAGATTTGAAGCAAGTAGTATACCTACAGTTGTGTCATATTTTGATATTAAACTTTTTCATATATAAATTTATGTTTTAGAAATACGCTAACCACTCAGGCTATCGGACATTCATCCTACTTCCTAATTTATGCATCCGATCTTTAGTAATCTACATTTCAAGTTCCTAAATAGTTTGCAAAGTTAGCTGACATAGATCTGCTGTATATTTGATTATTTGTCATTTTTTCATGAGCCCTAGTCATCTGAATCAATTAGTTTACTAACTTTATTCACATTCGAAAAGTGGCAAATAATGTTTTCTTTTTGTGATAATGCATTAAAATGGTTTGGAATGCCATTTAATAAGTGTATTGTAAGTGTGCTATACATATTATATATCCATTATATTTAAGTAATTAATTTAAGGGTAGTAATTTATCGTTCGTCGTGTGTATAATCAGTTTAAATAAAGAGCTTTAACAATTTTCCAATTTATTTGTAACATATGAAAGATGAATAGAAAAGATAAACTGTCATAGAACAGTTGGTTAACGCAATCAAAAAGGAAAAACTTGATTTTCTCTATGACATTAATCACAACGTCCTTGTTAAAGTACAAGTTGATTAAAAAGATAGTTTTCAGACAATTATTTTCTATATTAACTTGTAGCATTACATGGTTCGATTTGAGATTTCCAAAAGAAGCCAGCTTAACTGGTTGAATAGAATTGCTAAAATGATAAAAATAACACTTTGAACGATATTGTACTATCGAATATAATACCATTTAAAATAACGTATAATAATAATACTCCATGTTCTTATTGATCTTATATACTAATCCTTTTGTATACAATTTTTCCCATTTAAACTATATAATTATATTACAATTAATTTCATTTGGATTGTAGCGTTGAGAAGATTTTGAGTGTGTTTTATACAAGGTTGCCATTTTGACACTCTTAATTTCTAAATGCTTGTATACCAAAGTTTTGGTTAAATATACATAAATATAACTATTATTTTGCATTTTTATTTTGTCTGCCTCTTATTTGTTATTAACTAATTGAAATCATTCAAATTTCAAGCATCATCTATTATATTTCCTATGGATACCTACTTTCAATACTTAGGAGTTCACCTCCAAGAAACGATTTTAATCTTTGAGGTATTAACATTTTATGAGGAGTAAAATCGAGTGGACATGTTAAGGACCGATGCCAATTCAATAATTTTAATTGAATAAAAAATAATTATTAATTCAAACTTCACTTTTTTATCTTCTTGAGGTTTATTCACTATTCTTTTTCGTCCATTTATTGGGAAACTAAATAATAAAAATACAAAAAAATATGGTGATTCAATTTCCCAATAAATTAAATTTTTTAGTTTTGACATAATATGTACTTCATGTGGTCTATATCAGTCTATATACAACAACTTGGTTGATAAATTATTTTTCCTACGACCGTGCGTTTTAACCCACTTTCCCGCACGCATTTTAGTTTTGAAAGTGTCACTTTCCCGCACTAGTGCGGGAAAATAAAATTATGCAAATTTTGACCTTATTAGATAGTTTTTTACTTCGGAAATTATAACTATTGTTACAACAGGTAAATAAATATTTACGAAATGGTCCATCAAATAAAATCTACATCTTTTCTAGATTTTTGTTGCATTTTTGATTTTTTGAAAATATAAAATAATGAAGATATTTTGATATAACCTTGTACATTATTTAAAGTAGTGTCACAAAACAACTATCAAACCACCCGGGTTTGATAGAAGAGAAATACCTATATCAAATAAAATTCTTTCATCTACAAATAACTTGAAACCGTTGCCGTCACCTTCATCGTCATCTTTATGTCGGTGTTATCGAAATGCCTCCCGTTTTTTCAGGTACCTATTTTCATAGATGAAATGCCTCCCGGGTACAATCGAAATGCCTCCGGGTCCTTAATCATTTATGGTAATATTTTGTGTGCTTAATCTTTGTATAATGACACAATGTTGCCAAATTATAATTTGAATAGGTAAATATATATCTATTTTTATTTTTCTAATTCTTATGCACTGTACATAAAATCTGTTAACAAAATATTTCAGAGTACGACATTTTTGTTTAGAAAATAAAATTGTTTACAATTAAAAACAAAGCCGAAGTACACTTAGTTGTTTATAATAAATATCCTTTCTATAATGATGTGATTACTTAATCAGTGTACATTTTTGTTTAGAAAATAAAATTGTTTACCATTAAAAATAAAGCCGATGTACCTACACTAAGTATTCTAATTGTTTTGATCTAACACGATTCTAATCTCTAATCTATTCCATGAATAGGGTAGTTTGCACCTACTAAATCTGGTAATTAGTTGTTTATAATAAATATTCTTTCTATAATTATGTGATCACTTAATTTTTGTATAAATACTTCAAGTTTATTAGTTCTTGTCTCAGTTTTGTCGATTTAAAGCTTGTATCAGTTTGTCAATTTTAAGTTCAAATTGTGTTTAAGTGGATTAAGTTATAATATTCGAAATAATGGAATCAACGATGTGTTCGAGTCAAAAGGGCAAACCTTTAATATCAATTGATGGTTTCACATTCGGTTTTCAAAAAATGTTGGCCAAAGATACGGTAAAGCGATGGACATGTACTAAGAAAACCTGCAAAGCATTTGTGAAAACGCAGGGATGTGACAATTCGATAATTGAGTCGATATTAGATCACAATCACGAGAAGTTGTCTGCCGAAGTGTCCAATAGGAAAGCCGTAAGCAATTCGATAAAAAGAGCAGCCGTGGAAGATATCAACGAAAAACCAATGAAGCTCATATGTAAAGAACTTAAGAAGACGAATATAGAGACATTTACTACCAACGATATCTATATCTATTTATATTACGCTAGAACAACTAATTCTTTAATTAAACTTCCTAAAAGTATATCTGAATTTCATATTGCTATCGATTCAACTTCGATTATTACAAATAGGAACGAAAATTTTATAATTAAAAATGACAAAGATAATCACATTGTTATATTATCCTGTTCTTCAAATCTTTCTTTTCTTTCGACTGTTTCCAATTGGTATGTCGACGGAACTTTTGAGTACTGTCCTCGCTTTTTCACCCAATTGTTCACTATACATGGCTTAAAAAATGGACATTATATTCCTCTCGTCTTCTGTTTACTTGAAGATAAAAAGTCATCTTCTTATTATCTCGTGTTTAAATATATCATAGAAGAATGTATTAAACTCAATTGCCCTGTATCCCCTAAAGTAATAACTTCAGACTTTGAAATTTCTATACATAATGGTATCCGTAAGGCATTCCCTGAAGCAGATCTTCGTGGATGTCGTTTTCATTTGGGTCAGGCTTGGTATAGAAAGCTTCAAGCACTGGGCTTAGCTCCAGAATACCAGAAAAAAGGTGCTGACTCAAGTGAAATTACCCATTTTCTGTCATATATTTTTGGCCTATCATTCTTAGATCCTGAAGAAGTTGGCGATTTTTTTGCAATAGATTTGTCCGAAATTAAACCAGTCGATGAAAGGGTCACTCAGTTTTGTGATTATCTTGTGGATAATTATATATCGGAAAATTCGAAATTTCCGCCACATCTCTGGGCTGAGCACTCTTCATCTTTAGAAAGAACCACAAACCCATGTGAAAGTTTCCATTCCAAGTATAACTCGTCTTTCTACTGCCCTCATCCAAATATAAATAATTTTATTGAGATTATTTTACAATTTCAAATAAATACCTATATTAAAATAAATTCTGTCTCGGTACCAAAAAGAATTGTTGAGGAAAGTACAGCAAAAATCAATTTTGTAAATGAAAAAATATTACAATTAAGAGAAGGTACAATAAATAAATTAGAATTTGTGAAACTAGTGTCATACAAATTTAGGAAAAATAATTTGTAAGTTTGTAAATTTCTTCTGATGATTTGTATATAAAATTGAATAGTTCAGTCTGCAGACTGAATTTTATTGTTTGAGTCGTAATTTTCTTAAAAATTGGTGTTTTTAAATTTTCTGCGATGATAATATTATGTAATTTTGTAAG
The DNA here is from genome assembly GCA_910591685.1 of Galerucella tenella. NCBI lineage: Eukaryota > Metazoa > Arthropoda > Insecta > Coleoptera > Chrysomelidae > Galerucella > Galerucella tenella. The sequence continues at coordinate 884 of CAJUYH010012024.1, read as the reverse complement.
TTTCTGCTGATGATTTGTTTTAATAAATGTATAAAATACTTATCATGTCTTTATGTTTTTGATCAAAATAATCAAAATATTAAAACCAAAAAATAATGGTTAATATTGAGTTATTAACGAAATTCTATAAAAGGACGAAAGTTTGGCAACGTCTCACCTTCGTACAAAGATTAGAAGCTGGTAATTTATTTAGAGCTTAGGAGGCAATTCGTATGTGACCCTTTTAGCGACAGGTAAGAAACCCTTTTTCGGGAGGCATTTCGTATCCGGCCCTTTATGTGACCTGCAAGCGATGCCATCCTCATCGACGTCATCTACTTACCAGTTAACACCAAATAGCTCCATTGGACCGGCAATTTTAAGTAATTTACAGAATGCAACAAATTGTAAATATTTATATTTATAATAATCAATAGTTTTTGGTTGAAGATTTGAATATGTATGTTGAAATAAAATAACTTTTGAAAAATGGGTTGGTATACTTTTTGTATGGTCGTAGAAAAAATAATGTTCCTAACTCATGCGTAAAGTGTCTTTCCTGTCCTCGACCGCTTGCCCGAACTCCGCGTCGTTCGGGTCAACTTTAGTCGCGTGCGGGAAAGTATCACTTTCCGCACTTGTTAGGAAAAAACTATTTTCTACTCCTATACTATAAGTTGTTAATTAAATGCCAATTTTCAGTTTCATAATGATACTCATTATAACACTGGTTTTCATTACGAAACTGAAAAATTGACCAATGGAAATCTAGATTTTCGAATACCCAAGTAGGCAGACCCAATATTTTCTGTAGAATGTTTGACAGTGTTTTATGACAGTTTAAATCTTTTGAGTTAGTTTTTAAAAGAAATGTCGACCACTAGACCCAAAATAATTAATGACCA
>CAJUYH010012023.1:0-10450 GCA_910591685.1 Galerucella tenella | reverse complement strand
CTAGATGAGACATGGCTCAATGAAGGACATTCAGTGAAAAAAATATGACAGGACAAAAGTATTAAAACCAGTCGTCAAGCTTTCATAGAAACTATCGGTAAAGTTCGCCGACTAATAACAACGCATATTGGATGCAATATTATTACATTATTATTGTTACAGAATATTATACCTACTATTCCAAAATAAACTATAAGGTCTTGGTTATTTCTATAATTCGTTTTATAACAAAAAAAGACAAGGATTTTCACCTCATCCTTATAGAAATTTCAACACATCTACTTCATGTTATTGATTCATTTTTATTTTTCAAATTTCTTCTTGCGTTCACCTCAATTTCAGTACATCTAATATCATACATATACCGGCTTTCATCCAAAGTTGCATCGTTGGTCTTTTCACAAATTGATTTACAGACGCATTGGTCGAACGGAGGTCACGTGATCACGCAAGCGCCACATCTTGTGGGAGGTTGAGACAAAGGAGGGCGTGGTTTGAAGATGATGTGGCTTCGGATCGTTTACAGCATCCAAAATGGTCCAGGTCGGATATAAACTATTCCAGCAGTGGTAGATAATAATACGATTCAACAGTTGATGTTGTTCGTTGGTAAAAAGAATATTTATAGCAAATTTAGTTCTATTTACTTGGGAAGGATTAGTAGGTAGTAAGCAACCAAAGAATGATTATGCATTATAGTTTTATAAATAGGTAATAGTAGACCATTTGTTTTGTACACAAATATCCTACAAATTTTTACTTATTCCAATCTAGCCAAATATTTCAGTGTTTTTATTTACAAAATTGGCAACGCTGTTATTCTGAAGGTAGGTACCTAATAGGCATGATGACAGTTACTAAGAATAACTGAAATAAATGTATTCATTACAAAGATTCTAAGGCAATCACAAATGTGTGACGTCAATCTTTTGTATATCGTATTTTCTGGTTGTGCATCGTTTAAATGATATTTTAAAACATCGTGGAGCATTTTTAAAAAAATCAATCATCATAGTGTAGGTACTACCATCTGAATGTGAACCCCACCAACACTATTTAAATAGAGCATGTGTTGAGGCTGTTACAAATAGATATTTTAACTCAAATATGCTGTGGAAGTAAGAATATTCAGTTGAGTCTTGCGTAGGTATTTGGTCTTGGCCTTGTTCATTTAGTCTTGGTCTTGCTAGTCCAAAGTGAAATGGAAGATTCTTCGCCTAAAAATATTACAATCTAACGCAACTTCTTCCAATAAAGTATATACTCTCCTCAAGTATGTTGCTTTGAGGTAACATAATCCTCCGCCTTCGGAGTCGAGTTGTTACCAAGCAATACGCTTTCAAAATCTATGACAATATTATTGCAAATTATCAATGCTCTTGCTATATTATAGCTGAAAAATGAATTTGCTGACATCAGCGCCTACTAACGTTATTATTTTTGTGCTAATAAATGAAATGAAAATTATGAAGGGGGGTTTAAAAATGCGAATATCTCGAAAACCAGTAACTAATTAGACTAATAATAATATACCTTTTTGTCGCAAAAATGATGTAGTTTTAGTATTTTCAATAAATAGAGGGATACTGTTAACGATAAATAAGTTAATCGCACAAACAACATAGCTTTTGTGACGCCCTCTAGAAAATATCTACATCGAAATGGATAACATATATCTATTACGATTACCCAGGCCCAAAAACCTCTATCTTCAAATTTTCACGTTTGTAGGTATATCAAAAACATTATATGAAAAAAACACCATCAATATTTTATTGAAAGAAATTGCGTCAGATTGTAATATTTTTATGCCAAGAATCTTCTATTTCACTTTGGTCCATTACTTACGAACCACCCTGTATAAAAAATATGATTTATACGCTGCACCTTCGTGTAGTAAGATTTCGATTATAATATATCTATCTTTACTAAAATAAAAACAATGAACTGGATTCAGTCTTGATGATTAAAGGGTTTGGGGATATCGCTACCGCTGGCGCAAATTTTATAACTGTCACTGATCCGCCTTCCACTCTATTAGATGATGATCTACTTTTTGTAATCGAAGATTGTTGGGTGGTTTATTGAAAATTAGAATACTTATTTAAGCATCACGTAATAAATCTATATATACAGTTCACTTTATACTTACCAGATGGTTTTATTAGGGAAAACAGTCAATTTGGTGAGTTAGTTAGAAATTTCGAAATCTCTGTGAGAAAATACGAAAAATCAGTAAACATACCTGAGTGCAGAAAATGTGAATAGAGGAGGGAAACACCTATTCTACTTCTGAGAGCATCTACTTACAAAGATTTAAGCTCAATAAACAACGACGACTAGATTACTATGAAAGTTTTCAGTTTTTCGAATTGTAGAGTTAAAATGGAAATCCACCGTGTGGAAATAATATTCCGCACTGTGTGGAAATAATTTTCCACCTCAATATTATAGATATCAAATTAAATAATAAGCCGGTATATTATGGTGGTTGCGAAATGCTTTAGTTACCATGTGCAACTAACCAGCTATTTAATTTCATTTTTGTTTGTTTATTGTCAGAAAACTGTCAGTGCATTTCTAAAATTTTTTGCTCGTGAAAATAAAAAGTGTATTGCAAGCAAGATATTTAGACCGCAATCAGCCATTACCAGGAGCTCTATCGCATACAGCCAGGCCCAAGTACTCAGCACAACTTTGAACAGGAATTCGAAAATGAACTACACTCGACTGACATTATTATCCCAGAACAGCAAAGAGCAACAGATCCAAAATTACTGCCATTCAACAAGCAGCTAGCATCTGCTATGAATTTAAGTAATGCAAATAATTGTACTTTTACAATAAATCATAATATAAATAATTAGGTATTAGATTTTGACATGTAACTATTAAAATATTTTAATAATACTTATTTTACTTTATCTTAACCTTATCAATAATCTATTATAAATAAAATATGTCTCTAGAGAAACTATAATCACTTATAATCAGATAAAAATATCTCAACCTTTGATTGGTTCTGTTGACTTTCCTCACAGTCGTAGAAAAACTATTGTACCTAACACTTGCGGAAAATGTTTTTCTGCACTCGGCTGCTTCATCGAACTCCGCTAGGCGTCGTTCGGTGAACGGCAGACTCGTGCGGAAAAATTCATTTTCGTGCAACCAGACGCAAAACAAGAAGCATTTTGCAGCCGCAACAGAGGCCGCAAAATGATATTTTGCGGCCGTTACCCAGAGTGACGGCCGACAAAAATTTTTACGGCCGTTCCCATAGTGACTGCCGGCAAACTGAACGCCACTACAGCATTTGACATTTCTGAAATATGACAATAACAATGTATTTCGAACCAAAAACTAACTGTCTTTTCTAAAGAGACATAATGTTTATTGAAATTATGTAATTCTCACGGTTGCACGAAAAATATTGTGTATACTATGGCCGCGAAATGTTTTCGCGACCTCGAGATTATCTTGCCTCGGCCGGAGCGGCCTCGGCGATAATCTCTCTCTCGGAACGCGAAAAAGCATTTTGCGGCCTTAGTATACAAATAACTATTTCCGCACTTGTTAGGTAAAGAGCTATTCCCGTCCTCACATGTCAATCTCAAATCGGGAAAAGCGTATTTTATGGACTCGGAATATACCATACCAAAACGACTGAATTTCTTGATTTAGGAATCACCAGTTTTTGACTGATTTTTCAAAAAATCGATAGTAGCCTACTCAAGTTTTTCCAGTAGAACCTCTGCTTTGATTTCCATCAGTTTGAAATATGCTTTTTTTTTATTCTGAAAACTCTTCCTGTTAAGTAGAAATCAAGGAGTTTGCAGTGATTCTAATTTCTCAAGTTTCATTGTTTTGAATATGAATGTTGTACAATATTTTAATGATTTGCTGTATTAAAATAATAAGCCTATATATAGTACATCAATTATAAAATGTGTTTATAATCATTGTTGACAAAAAAATCCTATCAAAACGTTGAAAATCTATTTCGTTTGAAAAGATAAACAAGTAGTCCATGCAATAGGTAAATTTTTATGACAAAAATCCTAGTAGAAAGTTGACTGTGCACGCCAATGTTGTAACGCATTCATTCCTATTTGAAAATATCGCATTGAAAGTTTGCAATTGCAACAATAGTTATTTATGGACCAAGGACGAAAAACTGTCTATAGTCTATATAGAAAGGACAAGGAATAATAAATCATTCATTTAAGTAGATTTCATAGACGTACCAAAATATATTTTAAGAGGGTATACCGTAAGGTACATTTTGTATTGAACAACCCAGTTTGTCGTTAGGTTTGCACCCACCATCTGAAAAAGGAAAAAGACTTGTCATTGTCCATGTTGGAAGTTCTGAAGGTTTTGTTGATGGTGGATTATTAACTTTTATTTCAAAACGCACGGGGGACTATCACGAAGATATGAATGGGGATGTCTTCGAGGAATGGTTTGTTCAAATGTTGGAACTGATTCCAAAAGGGGCTGTTATTGTTATGGACAACGCAAATTACCATTCACGGTTACGAGAAGCATTGCCCACAAGTCGTTGGCGTAAAGCAGAGCTTTTGGAGTGGCTTATTTCGAAAAATATTAAGTTTCCAAAAGATCCACTAAGGAAAGAACTTTACAGAATTGCAAAAATGAACAAGAATAAATACAAAACCTAAATTGTAGAAGAAATGGTTTCTTCTCGTGGTATATCAGTTCTTCGACTTCCCCCTTATCATTGTGAACTCAATCCCATAGAATTAATATGGGCTCAGGTAAAGGGGGGAGTTGGAAAAAAAATACTACTTTTAAAATAAACGATGTTGTGAAATTGTTTGAGAGTGCTGTAAGTCATGTTAGTAAGGAAAATTGGACAAACTGTATCGAGCATGTTATCAAAGTAGAGGCAAATATGTGGAAAATTGACAATATTTGTGATGATTTAATCGACCCTATTATTATTAATGTCAACAACGATTCTTCCTCTTCCGAGTCGGATATAGAATAAAATGTAAGTAATAAATGTATTCCAATAGTTATTTCTTTTCATTTTTTATTATATTATAATTTAAAACGTATTTTTTTCCCAAAATACACACCACTGCATTGCGTTATTGCTTATCTGCTAATCCTTTAACAATGAAGAAACCCTAAACTTTGCTACAACTGAAACAAATACGGGGTCGATCTACCTGGTTTTTAGATTTACGGAAGAAATGTAATTTAAAGTAAGAGATTTATAAAAAAATTTCATGGTGCTCCCTGTAAAGGTTTTGCATACTTAATTACGGTTTATTACTCCTCGTACTTTTTGTACATACTATAATTCGTTGCACTTAATATTGGTTATTATAAACTAAAAAATGATGAAATTTTATTGTTATGTATTTAAATTGTAATAACAACAATAAGGAAGTTCATATTTATGCACATTTTTCCCATTAAAGATCTTTTGGTAAGTAATATTTTAGCATTGAAATACAGTATAATGTCAATTATTTTTAATTTTTCTAGTAGTGGGAAAAATTGTATATATAGGTATACACCACAGTCCGTTTTCTATTAGGATTTTGGTCAAAAACTCACTATTTTGATGCTCCTCCATTGCTTGTGTGTCGATTATTTTGAAACGGTTTTTAAAAATCGACATATCTCGTATTCATGCCATTGCAATTTATAATATTCAAATGGATACTAAAGCAATATTTACAGGATTTCATTTTATTAAATAGTGTAAAATATGTATTGATAATAAACAATTTTATTGAAATAGTTAAATAAACTGTGAGTGATATACTATGTAGAAACAATTTTGGTCTATAGTTTATGATTTACAGATTTATAAAAGCAAGATTAGCAGGATTATTTTTAATCCTATTCGGTAACACTGTGTGTATTTAAAAACAATTAATCGATTGATTATTGTTTTATTTTATCGAATAACACAGAATGTTTCGAATTTCCGATTGAAAAAAACGGAATCCCTACAAGTATCTATTAGGTATAGAGAAACGGGCGGCCACAAATTGGACGCTAACTACCTGTAGCCCAGAAGAGACACCCTTAAATTGGACGCTGCCGGAAGGATTGTCCTTCAAGGATTAAGTTTATATTTGATTAACCGGGTTTGGGCCTGGGTGTTCTTGTCTTTTTTTAGTTTTCTGTTTCTTATTTTCTGATATTTTTATACATAGTTACACTTTGATCAACCGGGTTTGGACCTGGGTTTTCTTGTTTTTTTTTTAGTTTTCTATTTCTTATTTTCTGATATTTTTATACAAAATAATACAGGTAGAAGGATTAGTAGAGGCACCTAGCGTCGAATTTAAGGGTCGACAAGCAGGTACATAAAGTGAGAAAAAGATTAAGTGAAATTTTAGAGTCGAATTTATGCACGCCCAGAGAAACAGTCCTATCTCTATTATTTACATAAAAAGTGTATGAAGCAAAAAATCGTAAATTAATATTAATAGTCTTTCAAAATTGTATCGTTTGCAACAATCAAAGAAAACAAAACATGTTAAAAAAAATGTCTCTAGACAGTGGTTTAACTAAGGGCAGGGATACTGAATCACATATCTACTATTTGATTGTCCTATCTATAAATATTTAACACTTTTTTATTTCCAAGAAGTGATGAGGAACTTATAAATGAAATTGACCCAGTATGGCAATGATAGTTTGTTATCATGTATATGCAATTAAGATCTTTTATATTCAATGAATGATTTATTTTGATTTCAATTAGGTATATACCTATTTCATTTACTTTCTTTTCATAATTCTGCTATTTTGGTATTTTCGTGAAACCAGGATTCTTTCTATGAGATTTATTTAGGTATATATCTTCAAAATGAGAAAATGATTTTAAATAGAGTAGAGTGAAGCAAAGTTGTTGTTCATTGTACATATTTTCTTTTGCTCATTTTAAGTCTCAAAAAGTCAATGTTTCTGAAGAATAATCTTAAGCCTCTCTGTAGTTTCATCTTCGACATGTCTTTTGCTGGAAATAATACAAACTTGTATAGCAATTATTTCTTCTGATTAGTAATTATGTTAATTTTCTAATCAGATTCTCCAATGGTACCGATATAACTACATAAACTCAAGAAAATAAAATTCTGGAAACAAAATTGTACAAAATGTGGGGTACCTACACCTATTTTGGGATACGTTTATTCCTGATTTAATATTTGCAATGTTGTCGGATTTGCTGTTTATTTCATATTATTAGTAATTTTGGTTTTTCAAATTCATCACCCGTATATTCAGTCATTATTGGAATCTCCTATTCAATACGAGTTCAACCATATGTAACACGATTTTATTCAGAATAGAAGGTCTTAAATACCTACATAAAACAGTGCAAAATATGTAAATATTTAAAGAAATTTAAATGTTTAATGTGGAATGCTGCGATTTTGTTAATTGGGGGCAATTCATTATCTAAGAAAATTTAACGCCAGATAAATGAGCTTCTACTTAGAATTGAAATTGTACCCACACTGAGGAACTTGCTTTTAATCAAATATGATTTCAGCAAGCTGGAGCTCCAGCTCATTTTGGTGTACCTACCTAAATGTTCGGCGTTATTTAGATGAGATATTTCCCGGACGATGGATTGGTGGACGAGGTGGGATTGAATGACCTCAACGCTCACCTGATTTCAATCCTAAAGATTATTTTTATTGGGGATACAAATAGGCGTTGCCAATTTTATGTTTTATGTATTTCCTACCTTCCAGACTACATAAAATCATAAGTGTTACATATGGTTGAACTCGTATTGAGTAGAAGATTCAAATAATGACTGAACAATTTGGAAAACTAAAGTTACTTTAATAATATGAGATATAATATAAGATATAATAATATAAGATCTGGCAACATTGCAAATATCAAATATAAAAACTCCGTATCCTAAAATAGATGTCTATACCTTAAATTTTGTACAATTGGGACTACCTAACAATTCACGAGATAATAAACAGTTTATAAATGATGATATCCTTACATTGTGTATTTGAAGAAGGGGGAGGAAATATAATCATTGCATTCATCCTTTCCCCTAAAATAAAATAATACTAAACCAAATTGCGGACGGAATATATATTATTAGTGAAAACTCCGCCAGGCTGGCATAAATTAAGACATATATACCTACATATAAATGCATATAAATGCTACATATCAATGCTTTCTTGAACTCGTGATGTATCTACGTATTTTTTGTTTAAGAATACATTATTATATTTAGATTACTGATTCAATGAAAAAGTGTTTTAATTTCATTTAAAAAAAATGGTGCTGATGTAGAAAAATCTTTAAAACGTAAAGGATTTTGTAGTTTAAGCATGAATTTAATAGAGAAATATGAACATTCACTAGCTTCCGACGCTAGGTAGGCTATTTCGTTATAGAGCGTCGTTTGATTGAGAGGCGGCAGCGACGCCCGTACCGGCGGCACTTCGGGCCGAACTTCGCCGACATCCACGCCGCCTGCGGGGGGGCGGGGCGTGGCTTATGTCCCGAGCCACGAAAAGTGAGGATCAATTCTACTTATTTAATACAGCTTTCGTATTAGGAGCGTGTATATAGTTAGGAATCCACTGTAAACCGATTTGCGCTTAAACTCCCGGTTTTATCTACACTAAGTACTAAGGCTTAACTCGGCATTGTGTTTGACTAAGTGAACAAATAGATGGAGTGATATATATTGACTTTTCATTGTGCTAACAATATCTCATCTTTGTATTGCTACTGTTTTAGCGCGTTTGACTTTTTTTTCATAATAACAAAAGGTGAGTTTTCACTTTCTATATTCTGTCTCTTTTTACACCATTAATTAAGAAGATTATTGAAAAATTGTATCTGGGAAATCTGTATAAACAATTTAAACTGTTACGATAGTAGAATAAATCAAATTTGACCTAATTTTTATATCCATTTGATAATTTTAATTGATATATTATCTCAACAAAACTATTTAGATTTACCGTACAATAAAATATGAAACATTGTGCTTCTTTTCAGTCTGCCTTGTATTTTGTTTCCATTTTTTTCGAGTACATGATGACCTATGGGATTTTTATTTATTTCAACTAGATTAATCAGTGCCTAATTTATGTTATTAACCTGGCTAAGAGATTGGTGTATTTAATAAGAATTGTGACCATTTCTAATTTTTTCCCCCACCACAATTGTGGAAATGAATTATTCAACTATAAAATTAGTAACAATAGTAACGTTTATTATATTTTTGGTTACTACACTCAACAATATGAATTTGTAGTTTTTTACCATCTACACACCTTTGACTGTCACTAGCGAACAAAGATTTTGATTACATTTTCTCAATTTTTGGTAGGCAAAAAATAATAGTGTAAAGCACATGCAGAATACGATTTAGCAGTCCTTAGTTATCAGCTTCACTCGCGCGCTCGTCAAGGTAATACTAGCCGTGTGCTGCTAAAGACTATTTTTTGTCGTTTTGACTCAAAAATATTCTTTTTTTCTTTGCTCGATTATTCAGTTGGTTTTAATCAAAATTTTATGAGCAATACCGTCAAATAAAGCATAATTGTAAAATAAACAATATATCAAATTACATATAGCAGAAAAGGAAAATAACTTCAAGCAAAGGTTCTCCAGATTTTTTTTTGTAAATTTTTTGGGACCACAATCTTTTTTATATTTTTAATTTAACGTTTCGGTAGCTTTCCAGCTATCGTTATCAAGAATAATTAATTAACTGGCACTACGAAAAATATCGACAACTGGACAATCAATAATATTTTGGGTAAATTAGTGGCTTTTGCGAAAGATGGCTCCAAATTTTCTTATCGCAATTATTGTTGTTAAAAAATGGTATCCCATAGAAAATTAAGAAGGGAGAACCCATAATAGTTATTTAAGTACCAAGGCAGTAAAGTGATTCTTTATCGGACGATTCTGAAATTATGATGAGACGAGCGAGAGAAGCGAGCGAGGCGAATAACAGTCGAGTCCGATGAAGACTCTTTACTGACGTGATGCATACAAAATTTTATCGACAACTTTTCAGAGCTCAGAATATAAAAAACTGAGGTAAGTATATTTAATTGCATTTTATTATGACAAAGTAAACAGCAAATATAAAACAAATCTACTTGTTATTCGTTATATTTAAGTTGATGGTTCATCCTGAAGCATTATAAAAGTTAATTCTTGGAGTCAAAAGAGTTCCAACAATAATTTCTCTCGCTCGTCTCATAATTTGAGACTCGTCCGATAAAAAATCACTTCACTACCTTGATACATAAATAACTATTTTCATCTTGTCCACCATTTTTAACGAGAAGGGGAAAGGAATATATAAATCTCTATATGGACTTGTTCCTGAATTATATGTTGTTAAGATTAATTTGAATTTTAATTAACGAAAATTCACCTCCATCGTTCTTAAATT
>CAJUYH010012022.1:0-10450 GCA_910591685.1 Galerucella tenella | reverse complement strand
CGTTAAATATTCTAGCAGCAGCTCTTGCACAATTATTATTTTGGTAGTATAAACCTACAATTTCAATTCTTTCTTGCAAAGAGTAAACCATTTCAGAGAAACAAAATAAATAATGTATCAAATTACACTATCAATAGTGACTACAAATTCTAGTTGACAATGTCAAACTTTAATAAAAAGTAGAGTTTTTTGTTGTTTGGATTTTTTAAGTAGAATAAATAGCACAGTTAAAAAGATTAAAGAGTTTGAACTGTTGTACAACCCATTTTAGTACAGGCAAATAAGGTGAAAGTAAAAAATAAGTAAAATTTGTGCTCTTAAAAGAAAAATTGTTTATCTCATAAACTAACCACTTTAACCTGCAAGTATTATACATTTTTGAAATCAGCTCGAAGAGGAGTATCCAAATTTTACATAACAAATATGAAAAGTAATTTAAAAAAATAAAGGGGATGCTGCTAGGGGTGAGGGGGTGGCTTTTCCAGTAAGTTTAAATAAGCCATAATGCTTGCCCCTTCCAACATAAATTGACGTGTTTTTGGATTTTTTCTAAATACCAGTATTACAAAAGTTATTAAAGGTGGATACTTTTATCTGAAAAGCACTGTATTTAGTTCTTTATTGTAATTGTCAATATTCAATGGAACTGTTAAAAGCCAAATACTGCTTTTACATTTGACACACTTTATGATACTTCACCAGTCAGGCACTTTGGCGGTATATGGAATCTGAAGTCCATCCACGCTTTTTTGTATAACTCAATAAAAGCATAAAAACCGCAAGTGACCATTATTTGAATGCCACTGTAAATACACAGCATAAAATTGGCGACGAGGAGTAGACACGATTCCATGCCTAAAGTCTGTCGAAGTGAAAGTCGTATTGATGTCAACACCCAAAGCACTTAATACTACTAGATCTGGGAGAGCAATAAACCCTCCTCTTGGATTAGATTTATGATCTCTCAAAAAGGATGGAAATGTTATATATTCAAAATGTAACGCTAAAAACTGCCTTGACATCTGACACACTTCAAGATACTTCACCAGTCAGGCACTTTGGCGGTATATGGGATCTGAAGTCGATCCACGTTTTTTTGTAACTAACCTCAGAAAAGTGACGGGATTACTCATCGGTCACTGTATCCTAAGGAAGCACATGCATACAGTTGGCATATAAAAGAGGAGGAAATACCCTCGCACATTATCTTTCAATGTGAAGCACTGTTTCATTGGAGATAAAGACTTCTAGGACTAAAGCATCCAAGGGAGGATTTCCCCAAGGAAGACCTAGTGAAAAGACTGTTGAACCTGATAAGGGCTACTATTGTCTTCACATAAACGGCACGACCAAGAGCAAGAAAAAAGGCTGAGATGCCGAGGTCTGGAAGGCTCTAACTGGTGGTGCCAAGCCAATCAATCAATGACAGAATCATCACATTATTTTTTTGTCCCTGTACTCATGAACACGCTTGTCCTTGTTTTGTGGAGAAAGTGTATCAGTTTGCGAAAGGAACTGACAGAAATATTAAAATTCTGTGCGAAACGGATTTCAACTCATTAAAACTAGTCCCCCACTCAAAGTTTTATTATTCGAAGACAAAAAAGATTTCTAGACTTGCCAATTACTTACCTAATTGTAAAATTCCACAAACAACTTGTATGGATCCTGAAAGGAAAGCCAAAAGAACGGCAGCTCTCACACGTCCGAAGCTTACGTGTTTAATGTAAGCCTCACAAAGCAGTGATAGAATAGCAGTTGGTGCTATGCTTATTTCTGGTACAGTTCCAAAAAACACGTAGATGTATCCACCACATAATGAAGCGTAAAGTCCGTACTGAAATAATGAGAAATCAATTTTGAAATAATCATCAACCCTCTGTGGCATGTTCTTATACCAAGAAATGGGACAAACATGTTTGGTACTGTTTGAACATGGAAAACTTACTTGTGGTTCTAGCCCGACCAATGAGGAATACGCTATTGCTTGAGGTATCAATGTGAGACCAACTGTAACACCTCCAACAAAATCTGAAATCGCTACATCTGAATTGTATTGCTTCGACCATCTTAAGAAGGGTAATTTACTTAAAATATATGTTTTTATCCACATCTATAGTTCATTTTGGGATGAACTCTTTATGGTGATCATCTTTGCGCTAATTAAAAAGACAATTAGTATTAATGCTTTATGTTATAATGTTTATGAATCAAACTAAGTTTGACATAAAACTTCAATCTTGTTGATACAATTGGGAAAAGTGGAATTTGATAGATGGCGCTCTGAAATGTCAATGTCATCTTAGCAACGAGTAAAACAAATCAGCTGTCGTATAAGCCCTTTGATATTTAAGTGGTTTTACATTGCTGTTTTAGTTATTTTCAGTGTGTGTTTTGTAAAACTTTTGCTTTTTCTTTGATTGTGCTTTAGTATTTTGTGTTGTTAAACTAAATTTTGACTCCTAATATTTTTATTTTTGCAGTAATAGGTATGGTTGATATTTGTGAAAAGTACAACAAGCGTTCAATCAACTGTTCAGTTTTAGGTCTGATTTCGTATTTGTATTTTATTGTTGATATAGTCATATCTACAAAAGTTGCAGGGAATGTACATTTGTATTGAGTAATTTTTTAAATCTTTAATACCGACTGATTTTCTCTTTGATCTGGAATGAAAACAAAAAATAGAATAACATAACCTCTTCCATAATATCTCTGATTATATAAGAATATTATCTCAGAAATGATGACAGTTGATTTGTATGAAAAAAAAATTGTTTTAAACTTGTCACTGACACAAAATTAAACAAGTCAAGTACGAATTTACGATAATTACGTTGACTAGTTGTTTTCCGACTGTCAGTATTGACAAGGGATTGATAACCACAGAAAATATGCTTTGCCAAATTCAAATTCTTTATTTACATCAGGGACATTACAATTTCTATATGGAAAGGAAATATCACAACACATTGTACCTATGTTCGCTGTTCTATACATGCTACTGGAATTTTTGCAATGTTTGATACAAGTCATTGTTCACATATTCAAAAAAGGTAATGTAAGGACGTAATCAAAACGTACATGCCACTACTAGCTGTGAAGTTGACAATTATTGCATCTTCTAGCCAACTGAGAAGTTGAATCTCTCTATTAGTGGTTAATATTTTTTTCTATTACTAACCTAAGTCAATCGGCCTGATTCTATGAGGAAGTGGTTACAACTTAACCACTCAGCTGAGTGGTAAAAAGCAAGGTCAGTGATTAAGGTAACCACTTTATCGGATTTCGGATTCTATAACACCAAAGTATTTAACTTCTTAACCATTCTAACCTCCGAAATCTGGTTGGTCTTAACCACCAGGTTTTTCTGGTGGTTGTACTTTAATCACTCTTGCTTGTCATTGTCAAAGTGATTATAGTGAGTGAAAAGCAGTGAAAAGTATATGATGAGGACTACGGAGATGGTGATGATGACAACAACCTAGGAAACAATGGGGTCCGGTGAGCTATAGGGAAACACGAATTTCTTGGTGATTTTGCGAAAAATCGATAGTACTCACCTATTTTGAGGATTATCCGTCGAAAAATTTGCGTGTTATACACAATTTACAGAGAAAAATCGTAAAAAAAAGATTTTTTCTCGCCACTTAAACCATCACTTTTGGTCTAAATATTTTATACGAACAACCGTTCAAACGTATCACACTGAACGGGAAAGTGATGAACAACATGTTTTCTCGCTAATAATAACAACATTTCAGTGAGTTTCTTCAAAATATTGTTTAAATTACCACTTTTATAAATATATATTTGAGAGGCGGCAAATTTGCATGAAAACAATTAAATCAAATGACAAATGACATAGAAGCTCTAGCGTAAGCAGCCTCCCGTCGAATTTGCAATTTGACGTTAATGCATTCCGGCGCAAGCTCTTTCAAAAACGCCAGAATCGGCTAACTTCGCATGATACATTCAAACTACTTCAATCATGGTGATTAAGCGTACGAAGTTTAGTAGTGGTTGATTTTGGTTGTATAGAATCCGAAAAATTGATGGCGTGACTAGACGAGTGATTAAAATTTTATCCCCAACCACGTTATTACGCTAATGAATCTTTTAATCACTTTGTTATAGAATCAGACCAAATAATGGACAAATTGAAATGCCTTCGCGCTCAACCAAAAATGACTGATGACATAACGAGTACGTTCATAATATATCGACAGTGCACTTGTCAGCCAGACGAATCGGTAAACGCTTCTCATGGTGCGTTTGTGAATTATTTTCAAGTGTTGTTTTAAATTTGGCTGGTGGTGGAAAAAATTGTATATACACCATGGCGGTGGAAACATTTTTATAAGCCTCGCACCTCATTCCGCTAGGGCCAAAGCCTCTCGCAAAATAATTTTGGTGCTCGGTCAATAATATTAGTCTTCACCACCTTGGTGTATAATATACTATTAGCATATTTTGTACTCCAGCATGGAACAATACTTCTCGTTTTCATGTTATGATGGTGGTCTTTTATATTATTATCTAGAGCTAGAAAAAAACTGGAAATAAATACTATTGATTTTCAAAGTATTCTATTTGGAGAAAAATGCATTATTGCATCCTTCAGAACCAATTCTGGAATCAGTTATTCGCTTCAAAATAGAGTTTTTGATTGCGATGCCTGAATTTTTGCACAAAACAAAAAAAACACTTTGGTAAACAAATCGATATGTACCAATCAGCAGAAACAGTTCTTTGACCTTGCAGGGGAAATGTTGCTACATGACCCGGTTATGAAAAAGATGTCGCCACCATCTTCTTGGAAACACATCGTGAACGGATAATTTTCGTCAGTCTTGGTTCATCTTGGATCACCCAAATACATAAGAGTAAATCCAGAATTGATCACCACCGTATATATCTTTTGAATATTCTGCTTTAAACTGGTTTAGAATTTTTATTGTTGATGGACCTGTTCTTGAATCATCGCTAAGGTTGATCCGTCCACGTAGGAATTCTCCATTCCAACAAGAAATTGTCATCTGATGTGATAATTTGGAACAAAAGTCGTATTATTCAAGACAGTTCGAACCAATTAATTTTGGACCTTTTTAAGTTGTTGTTTTTTTGTAAAGGTTAAAGCTTACAAAAATACCATATTTCAAATTTTTTTATTTATTACAAATATTAACAAATATATACATAACGTTTACTGAACACAAATCATCAGTGAAACACCAATCATAAACTCAGTCCTCGTATTTGTTATTTAATTGCAGCTTATAACAAGTGTTTACTGTAATTGCCAACATACTTATTGTAATATTAAATTTTCCTAAAAGATTTTTGTTTAAAGTGGTTACCACCATCCTCCATGTTCGATAATAGGTTCGTGGATGATGGGTTCGTGAATAATGGGTTCATGTACAATAACTTTTTTCACAATTGGAACGTGTACTGGAACATGAACTTTCTCCACGTGATGATGGTGGACGGTGTGAACGTGGTAGGGTACCTTGATGACGACATGTTTACTGTAAATAAATTTAATTGATAAAAATAGGTTTTAAGGTAGATTCAAAGTTCACGAGAAGCGTAAATTCGAAAGATGGGATTGGTAGTAGGTACGGCAAAGGTGAATGTGGTTATTATATTTTTTCTACGACTTATTAGCTGAACTGATTTTTTGAAGTCTCAACAAGAATGTCTTGCCGAGTTGAGTTTTCGGCAATGACGCACCACCAGTCAACACTGGCAGTCACCTGGAAAAACGTCGATAAGTACTGTACTTAAGCCGATATAACAAGATCAATATCTCACATATCGTAAAATTGGAACATTTCAAAAACTCAACAAACTCCGGCTTAACACAGGATATAGGTATTTACAGTATTGTCATTGGTGATTGAATCCTGGATAAAAGTTAGTTGGCTGTTTGGGTAATCGAAGATGATCCAAAATGGCATTTCCCTCAAAAGAAGGTCATGTAGCAACAATTCCTCAAGATCAAAGAACTGTTACTGCTGATGGTTAATATCGATTTGTTTGTTGGAAGTGATTACTGTGTTTCTAAGAAACCAAACCCCAACGATTAATGATCCTCCAGAAAGACAGTGTATCCACCCAGATAGTTCGAAAAATAATTGCGTTTTTAAAGCAAAAAAAATATCACATTGCCGGACTATTCTCCATACAGTGAAAGCGACTTTTTTGTCTTTCCACTGCGTGGTCAACACCTTCAAAAATTTATTTTAAATGTACCAATAAGCAAGTGAAATCTAGCAGAATTGATTCCAAAGGAATTGAAAATGCATTTCTTTTGTTATATTGTTTTGTTGATAATAATTAACTGTTTCCAAATAGATTAATTACTTACTGATGAGTGTTCCATCCTGGAAGTGGTGTAGAGGCAACAATTACCAGAAGTGAAGCAAAAACTGCAAACTATAGAAAAATAATTTGTTATATCCATAATTTGTTCAATTTAGTTTATTTAAAAAAATGTCAACTGAATATTTTACGATCAATTTTTATTGCTATTATTATATACACTGTGTTATTTATAAGATGCGACATAGGGATTCCCGTGCAAAACTGTCAAACGTGAGCTAACCTATTTACCAAATAGCATCATAAAAAATAATTTGGAAAGGACATTGAAAAATAAGCTGACATGCGCTTTTAATATTCTTAAATTCGTTCTGGTTTAATAAAAAAATGGTTAGTTATGTTTAAACAAGTCGAACTCCATTTTCCTACTATTTTCGATACTTTCAACCGCGTAGGAGATAGCCAGACAGGATGAAGCACGTGAAATTTAAAAGTTAAACCTGAGGTATCGCTGTGGTCTTTTCAGTGGGTATTCGAAAATGTTATGAAAATGGTGTACTACTTTTTAAACATAATCATACATTTTCTTATTAAACCAGAGCGCATTTCAGAAAATTAAAAGTGCATTTGAGCTTATTTTTCAACGACCTTTTAAATCTGTTATTATTTTTTATGAACGCACAGGAATAACACAGTGTATGAAGAACCTTTAAGTAAAACTAGTTTTTTTTTAAAATATTCAAAGCCGTTGCTGAAATCCTGTCATTAAATTTCACTATTTTACCAAAAAAACCGATATGATTGTAATGAATGAAAATTGTGTACTTACAAGACTAAGCGACACCATATTTTTCAAACTGTTATAAGTTGAAAGCTAAAATTGTTACATTTTCTGAACTGGCTCGCCCGTGTATATATATCGAGATATTTCTTGAAAACTCCCCTACTTTTCTTGTTATCACACAGTATTATGTAAACTATATATGTTCAATAGTAGTCTACATCCTCATTCATAACAAAAAATAAGCCTATATTGGCGAAGAGAGAGTCCGAATGAGGTAATAATATGCTGAATATTATGCGTCGTGTGACTTGAAACTAACGTGAACGGGATTCTTAAATTCTCCAGTAACTTATCAAGTACTTATTTGGACATTATTTGTTAAGCGTGTTAATTACTTTGTTCTATTTTTTCGTTTCAATTGTTATAATTGCAATGTAATCAAGGTCGCGTAGAGTATAACTCCACAGCTCGAAAATTTTCTTCAATCGAATGAAAAACAAATATACAGGGTGTTTTTAAATGACACTTACGACGTTTGCACTAGATACCTCTCGTAAAATTTGACAATATTATATGAGGATTGAGGTATCCAGCTTATTTACTTTTCGAAATACGGAATGTTAAAGTTTTGAAAGATTAAATGTTTTGATATGATTATGTTACCTTTCCCCTCCCATTTTTTACGCCACTGGAATTTTAAGCTAGTTTCATTTTATTTTGTATTTCTCAATGGTTTCCACGTAAAAAACGCATAACCTTTAGGTACATGTAAAAAAATTTGTATTTTTCAAAATACTTCATGTTTTCATGAAGTCTGCAAAATCACTTTTTAATATCTAGATGAAAATTTTTTTTCCAATAACTACCGAACTACTAACAAGAATATGTAACAGGAACTAATTTGTGAAACCAAAATGCAACTGAAACATTGGGAGATTATTGAAAATTTTTGTCCAAACTTGTGATATTATTAACAAAAGAATTGAGGACAATAGGAAATAAAATAATTATTAAGTTGAATAATATCCCATTCAAACATAATTTTTCACTAACTAGCCATGTTATCAATTGTTTTGTGAATAAAATCACATGTTTGGACAAGTAGTTTCAATGATCTTCTCTCAATGTCTTGGATGTTTCACAAATTAGCTTCTGTTACATATACTAGTATGTTAAGTATTAAGAACGGTAATGGTTGTCTACCGGACGATAAACATTTAAGTGGTCCTAAATAATATATTACTTCATTCATTACACAGAAGGAACAAAAAAAATAAGAAGATTTATATTCTTTTTAATGAACAGAACCGAACAGAACAATATAAAAAGTAATAAATAGCATGAAAACAACTTAACCAAAATGCAAATTATATTTTAAACTGATCGAGGAGTATAAATGTCAGTTTTGACATTTCATTCAATTCGAAGAAATTTAAATTATCTTATTCGAAATTTATTTCAATACGATCGCGCAAAAATGGTATAAGCATCTCGAACGTTGAGGGTAATACCGGTCTCCAGCATTACATTGCTGTCTACCGGTAAACAATCCTCACCGTTCTTAATAGTTAATATTACTATTTATTTCATTATTAAAAAGTGAGTTTGCAGACTGCTTGAAAACATGAAATATCTTGAAAACTACAAATTCTTTTATATGTAAAGGATATGCGTTTTTCACGTGAAAACCATTGATGAAGACAAAATAAAATGAAAATAGCTTCAAATGCCAGTGGCGTGAAAAATCTGGAGGAGAGGGTAACATATTCTTCCAAATGTACACCACTGGATAAAGAATTGGAACATGTTTTTACATCAAAATATGCCTTTTTACATTTAAAAACAACTTGCCAAATGTCATATCAATTTATCCATCCATCTAAAAGTCATATTGAAACACCCCGTATTTCGAAAAGTAAATAAGCTGGACCCCTCAAACCTCATATCATTTTTTTCAATTTTACGAGAGGTATCTACATGCATACGTTGTAAGTGTCATTTGAAAACACCAAAAGCCATTTTATTTAAACTTTTAAATATATTTTGAAATAAATTATCTACATTAACAACCTAATATACATAAACATGTGATTATTTCAATTTATTGAGAAATCTGTAGCGTGACATTTTAGTAAGACATGTTTGTTAAAATTCAGGAGTGTTGCCAAATTTTTACTATTGTTGCTGAATCTATTCACGTTTTTGCGTGCTCTAAATATAAATGCAAGTAATTCAGATTGGTTTTAAATTTAGGTATCAATATTAGTAATGTTGAAACTTTTACGTCAGGCATAAGCAAAGACAGGAAAACTGTCATAGCCGCAGTAGGTATTTGTGAGTTAAAAGGGCACTGTGAGCTGACAGGTTCACAGACGAAGCCATATCGAGGGTCACACGGCAGTACCTCGTAAGTAACAAATATCATGTATTGTACTTTAAAGTGTTTTAAAGTTATGTCCAAGTATCGATATTTTAGAATATGATTTTGTTAAAAGTTTTTCGTTCTAAACAATGTAGTGCGAGATAGGTGGCGACACACATTTTAAAGCGAAATAATTGAATAACCGAATTTAAAAAAAATGTCAGTTGCCGAGGTATTGCCGTGTAGCCCTCAATACGCAGATTCTGTCACATAGAAGAGGAAGCTGCAGAGCACATCTTACGCCATCCCCTGTATCTTCGATAAGCAAGTTTGCGTCTTGGGCAATTGCCTTATTCTACTTGTTTTTCACATTAAATTTAATAGTGCAAACGGCTTCCATTTAGAATATTGAAGCCTACAAATACGTATCATGAGCTACCGGTTTATTATAGTATAAATAACTATCACCTGTGCGTTATTGTTCATTTCCCTCAGCTACACTAAACAACAATTGTATTATGACAGCAGATGACAGTGTTTTGAATTATTATTTATTGTTCTACAATATCGCTGAAATCGGCAAAAATTCTTATAGTTTGGAACTGAACTACTCTCCGAGGATGTTAATGTTTGTAGTTCTCTATTTAAAATGTTTCAACTACTACACTGTTTTTTTTTATAATATGTGTTACCGGTTCGTTACCGTAACTCCCTTTATTATTCAATCCAACATGATTTTCTTGCATTATTACATAATCTGCGAATGTTTAATAACTGATTCGTTTATTTTAAAAAGTAAACTTGACAGCTTATGTCACAGTTGTAAGACTCGTCTTGGTAGGAAGTGCTTAGTGAAAATAACTTGTATACTTCTAGAATCTGAAATAATATGCAGGTATTTTTAGTATCGGCTAGTAACAATTCAACTAGCATATTATTTAGAAGGGTCAGTGTTTTATTTCGGAATAGGACTACTT
>CAJUYH010012021.1:0-10450 GCA_910591685.1 Galerucella tenella | reverse complement strand
TTGGTCGATAATATCCAAAATTTGGTATTCCTGGATCATTTGCATTTCCAAATGTATACATATAATCATTGGACTAGTTCCACATGACGGAGAAGAAGATTCAATACATGGGCTGGTTTGCAGTCGCGGCATTAAATCTTGTGCTTTTCCGCCCAGTTGAACATTTATTAGAAAAAAACTACAGTCATTATATATGTTTAAGTTTTATTCGCAAAGTTACTCATTTTCTATTGAAAATGATGTCAGCAACATCTGCAGCAATATCAGCTTAATTAGGCAAACACAATTGATCCACGAACTGAGTTTATAGTATATAGAACCTTTTAAGCAATGAGAGAGCGTGGGGTTTAATGTTTGGCTCCCATAAGGGCAAATGCAATTTCAGTTTCTTGCTTCCTGTTTATACACTTGTGCCATCCATTTAGTAATATTCACAAGATTAGCCGACTCTGTAACTCGCAGATAAACTGGATTAGAATAAAATAGAAACCTCTAACTATCAGACCCTTGAATGTACTGTCTAATTGGCTTTAAATGGAAATTAACGTTCATAGGGCGACCTCTGGTGACGGTAGTAGTGGAATCAGTTATCTGTGAGCGGTTTCCAGCTTAGAATAATGGTAACTGTCTTTAAAAGCGCGCGTATATCCTTCAGTGTGAAATTAATGTTTCAACCAGTCTTTAGAGCATAGATTCAATTTGTTGTTGCAAGTGCCAGTTTTATTGGAAGCAAAGATCCGAAACTGAGATTCAAAATTGGTAAAAATAGTGTTTTATACACCAAGGTAAGGAAAAGATAGTTCTTTGCAAAACTTCATCATAATTCCAAAAATCGACGAATAATAAACTACGGAGATAAGAAAAATCTTCTTCACTATATACAGAGCGATACCCCGTCATAACTGCAAAACAAATAATCGGCATAACCATATTTTTCCATGTAACGGGCTAAGTGAAGATAAAATGAGATACAGGGTGTGTTAAATTGGGAAAAAAATTATGTATTGTGCAGGTATAAGTTGCGGGTGTCCAGCAAGAAAACAACGAACTAAAAAATTATAATTTGGGATACTCGTCTAATTGGAGTTCACAAAATCAACTTATTGCTTGAACAGAAGAGAAGACTGTTTGGAACATCTTCTTATACATTATTAACATATCTGGGATCAGTATTTTAATGAGTAACAAATCAACCAATAATCAATTTAAAGCAACAAATTATAGAATTGTTATTATCCTCACATTTGAATGATCCAAACTTATGAACAATCAGATTTTGATCAAAGTTATTCTTTTGATGGAAAGTTCACCACCTACAGTGATTGTTTAAAGACTCGTTCCAATCAGCAACCCAAAAATTAATTATTCCCGTATTTCTGACAGGCCCTTCAAATTAAACACAAGGAGATCCAATTAACAAGTGTACCAATTGCAGGAAAATTCATCAAAGCTAGTTCGGATGCTGAATGAAATAATCTACAAATTAGTTTTGAATCGACAAGATTTCTGTTATAATCCTAAGAAGAAAAAAAATTTTATCAAGTTTACCTGTACCCCAAAGTAGTATAATAATTACGCGGAAGTGATTTAATCGAATTAACTGACACTTGAAACTAACTAAACGTTCCTTTGATTCGAGAAGTCTGGCTATATTGATAGACGAGATTTTTGAATGTATGCTTTTCAAAACGTTGATTGTAATTTATTTCAAACATTGCAATTACAGCGAAGATGAGTGAGAACCAGGTTCAACCTTTTGAAAAATACTTTGTGCTACTATAGCTGTTGTCAGGTGGAGATATTGCATTGACAAGACGTAATAGCGAAGATTACAGAATAAAATATAAGATGTTTCACTCTAGGGCGGTTTAATTCAAGCTGCTGTCCCAAACGAACGCCGCTCTCATAAATTATGTTTACGATTCGCTTTTGTTGTCAATAACGAGATCGGTAGATACCAGAACAGTTGGGAGAGCTCATTTTATTCCAAGCTATACAGGGGTAATCAGAGAAATATATATTCAAATTAATAGGATTTTTGATCACAAAGGTTTATTTTCAAATGTTAATAATTTCGAAAAATGTTGGGGATATGAATTTGAAAAGGTGAGTAAAAAATAATTTTAACACACAAAATATGAAATCACTAGAACCTATTTTTACCACCCATCCTTCCGTCAAACGATAAGGCGTACTTTTTGATGGTAACCGAAAAATACTGCTAACTTTTTTATAAGTTTTTGGGCCTAGGAAGTGAACCCTTAGAGCGAACTACTTCAGTTCGTCTGAATATCTAGCTAATTTATTGTTATATATCTTTGTTACAATTTATTTAAAACGTTCGTTCCATCTACTGAATTGGATAAACAAAATTAACTTCCGTATTTGATAATAACTAATTTAATACCCACCTCTCAACGTTTTTGGGTAAACGATAAAAGCATATTTCTGGTTTCCCCACCTTGCTGGAACAACCCATCACAGCACAACACACGGGCACTTTAAAACCACTTTTATAATATTGATACTTTTGGAAGACATGAGACTGAAGGAAATAAACAAAATTCTCTGGCCCTTAATCCTTAAGTACTAACACACTAAAATAAACTGTCTCAGAGACAGTCAGTATCGAAAGGTTGAGTATAAAATATCTTCCTACTCCCGCGCTCCAAACGTTGGCCAGTAACGTAATTTCAGTACACATCAGCTAGATTTCCAAAAAGTGCGAACAAGCCCAACTTCATGCATCATATTTTTCTAATTAGTCTGTTAATTTTTTGTGTTTTCTTGCTTAATGTACTTGTTTATATAATATCCTTATTATAAAAATAAATCCGTAATTTTGTATTAGCAAATATTACAAAATATTTAGTGTTCAAGCTTTGCTATTAAAGAGAAAAATATTAATATGATTTTTTGCTCATTTCAACAAATTAGTTCATAAATTTAAGAAATCTATACAACATAAATATAAAACACGAGCAACCAATCCTAAACGACCAAATGCCAAATTAAATGCAAGTAAGGACGTAGCGACGAACTGTACGATTCAAGTCACCAGACAGTTAGGTACCAGCGGCATCGGTGATTTACGCGATAAATTCGAACGAGTGAAACATCTTATATTTTATTCTGTAATCTTTGGTAATAGTTATTTACGTGACTAGTTATGAAAAGAGCGATATTGTTCAACAAGCGTAATATTTGCCAAAACGAGCGATAGCCAGCTCTGCAAATTAGGCGAGTTGGACAATGTCACTCTCTTCATAACTAGTAACGTGAATAACTATTAAATAAAGTGTAGTAGTCACCTCACATTTTATGTAGACGTACTTTTGGAGTGAAAACCTACGTTTTCAACTCTATTTAAAATAAGGAGTGGTGGCAGTTATCTCATTTTTGTTTATTGCAGAATTGTTCCCTAATTGTGTACCAATACTATTCCTCTGCTTAACTCCTACTTTAATAAAATTTCCTATTAATTACAAAATTACTATGCAGATTTTCTCTGGCAAAAAACTTGGCTTCAACTAACTAAACCACCAATTGAACAGAAAACCGAATTGTTCTCACTCTCACGTTAAGCGTGATCACGTTCTCCGTTTTTTTGTTCCCATAAACACGATGTAACCATACTAAAACAAAATCATTACATTTTAATTTTGAGTGTAGATACCTATACAAATGAAATTTCACATTTCTATACAATAAATACGATCTTTCTCATATTTGCCTAGACTGATGGTATCATGTTATGTAGAATCATGAAAATGGAATGATAAATGAAATAAGGTGTAATTAATTCCAGGGAATACTTGGTTTTATCTATGGCAATGCCGATTGCGCGTTAATGTAAATGTTACACTATGCCAATAACGCGCATGGCGCGTTCCCAATTAATTTATATTAATACAAAATGTTAATTGATGGGCGACTTATTCCAATGAAAGATTCTTGGACTAATTTTGGGTCAGGAAATTTACATGAAGATGTCCTTAGGATATTGGTTTCGATATAAAGGGTTGAATAAGCTTTATCACCTTCAGTCTTATTTACTAAAGTGAGTACATAACATTTATTAACATCCTGTATAATCCATATCATTATCAATTGATATTCCTGGAAAACTGATTGATATCAACTGAGTTCTCCTCATTGCATGTTCATAACCATATATTTTTTTTTGACCGGCAACGACGTTGGTGTCACGATTCTGGATCAATTTCACTGTAACACTGTGTTTTCAGGCTTGATACGTTCCTGATTCCAACAAATCGAACCCGGATGTGAATGAGGAAGACATTCCAAATCAATGAAATTCGCAGCAGGAAGGAAATCGTCACCGAAATCCGCATTTCAAAATACCAATCAAGTTTATAGTTATTCCACAAAACTCATGTATAAATTCAGATGTATTCGAGGAGGATACATCTTTTGATACAGGACAGGTAAATATTATAATTTCATACCCAATAGCAGACTGTTTTGAAAGTCAGATTGAAGCTTCACCACATATGCCATAAATTCCGCTTTGGTTTTTTTGCTTTTTGTTATAAAATGTTTCACAAATATGCTTATGTTGGGGTTATTTCCTAGCAACAGCCGTCTTTGTGAACATTGTAAACATGGAGTTTTCCATCTTGCTGTGAGGATACAAATTGAAATTTTGCGTTTGGTGGTCGTTTGCGATTACAAATTGAATTTCGCGATAATTTTTCCGCTTTCACCAAAATCGGACTATTCAGCGATTTGTGCGATTTTGTTGAGAAGCTCATGAATTAAAACCTTTTAACTCACAAGTTTATGTTCCAATAGATAAAATAGTTATTTTCCCAACAAGTGCGGAGAGTGATACTTTCCCGCACGCGACTGCAGTTGACCCGAAAGACGCGGAGCGGAGTTCGAGCAAGCGGTCAAGGGCGGGAAAGACACTCCACGCATGAGTTGGGATCATTCTTTTTTCCACGACCTTATATACCAACCCATTTTTCAGAAGTAATTTTATTTCAACATACGTATAAAAAACTTCAACCAAAAACTATTAATTATTATAAATATTGATATTAAAAATACAATTTGTTGCATTTTGTAAAAACTTAAAATTGCCGGTCCAGTGGAGTTATTTGATGTAAACTGGTGAATAGATGACGTCGATGAGGACAGGATGGCATCGGTTGCAGTTCACATAAACATTACGATGAAGGTGCCGGCAACGGTTTGAAGTAATTTGTGGATGGAAGAATTTTATTTGATATATTTTTCTTAAATCAAATCCGGGTGGTTTGATAGTGGTTTTGTGTCACTACTCCGAATAATGTACAGAGTTATGTATGAATATTTTCAGCATTTTATATTTCCAAAAATTCAAAAATACAACTGCTAGAAAAGATGTAGATTTCATTTGATGGACTATTCCGTAGATATTTACTCACCTGTTGTCATAATAGTTATAACTTCCAAAGTGAAAAACTATCCAATGAGGCCAAAATTTGCATGATTCTACTTTCCCGCACTAGGGACACTTTTAAAACTAAAATGCGTGCGGGAAGGTGGGTTGAAGCGCACGGTCGTAGAAAATAGTTATTTTCCTAACAAGTGCGGAAAGTGATTCTTTCCCGCACGCGACTGCAGTTGACCCGAACGACGCGGAGAGGAATTCGGGCTAGCGGTCAAGGGCGGGAAAGACAATTCACGCATGAGTTAGGAACATTATTTTTTCTACGACCGTATATACAAAAAAGTATACCAACCCATTTTTCAAAAGTTATTTGATTTCAACATACATATACAAAACTTGAACTAAAAACTATTAATTATTATAGATATTAATATTAAAAACACAATTTGTTGCATTCTGTTAATAACTTAAAATTGCCGGTCCAGTGGAGTTACTTGGTGTTAACTGGTAAGTAGATGACGTCGATAAGGATGGCATCGGTTGCAGGTCTCGTAAAGATGGAAGAATTTTATTTAATATATTTTTATAATATCAAACCCGGGTGGTTTGATAGTTGTTTTGTGACACTACTTTAAAGAGTGTACAGGATTATTTCAAACTATCTTCATTATTTTCTGTTTTCAAAAAATTAAAAATGCAACAAAAAAAGCTAGAAAAGATGTTGATTTTATTTTATGGACTATTTCGTAAATATTTATTTACCTGTTGTCACAATAATTATAACTTACGGAGTGAAAAACTATCAAATAAGGTCAAAATTTGCATAATTTTACTTTCCCGCACTAGTGCGGGAAAGTGACACTTTCAAAACTAAAATGCGTGCGGGAAAGTGGATTAAAACGCACGGTCGTAGAAAAACTATATTTCAGTTGTTGATTGATGATGATTGATATGTTTGACATTCCTGGACAATTGTATATATTGCCTGCGCCTCGACTTGGCAGCACAGTCAGGTAATGTGGCTTTTCTCAAGAGATAAAAATACAATTTTTTCGCAAATCGTCCAAAATTCGACCAATATTAATCAATTTTGGTGCAATCGCGAAAAATTTCATTAACAAATATATAGTGCTTTGAAATTCATGATAAAGTTACTTGGGTTACTAGTAACTATGGAAACGTATTAAAGTTGAATTGTCAAACTTATATAAACGCATATAAATTCAATTGCTAGTGTTTTCAAGAGTAAAATGATAATAATTATTCTGCTATATCTTTTGGTAACGCGCTTCATTAAATACGACAATACTGCAGGAAACTGTGATAATACTTTGAAGTTTCAAGCCCACGTGGCTTGTTGTCAGATTCTTCGAATTTTGGTTTGCAGTTGAAGGTGAAGAGGTCACTATTGTCACGATTTTTTTACTCCCGTTACTGAAACACATGTATTAATTGTGATTTTGCTGTCTTCTTCAGTCCGGGATTAAGCTCCTAGAGCTCTCGGACGAAGAACATATACCTTGTACTGATGAGGCACAAATACGCCTTAACCGGTTATGTTGTCCTTTTTGATTGCGAACCAGAATGGGTGGTGTTAAATATATTGTGGATATACCAACCCCGTTTGAATTTGAAGTGTAATTCAGTAGCTGTCGCGACCTATAGCCCGGGAAGTAGTTGTTGCTTCTTAGTTAAACGGTCACTGTTTTTGAAAAAAAATTTCAAAAACCCATGAAGCGTGAGGATAATTATTATTCTGCGATGTATATAAAATGTGTTGTTGGGAATATGTTCAATTGGGTGAGGATGTGACCTGTCCACCTTTCTGGTAAGGACAGGATGGACGATTACCTAGGAGGACGTATAAAGGGTCACCTACTCCATTGATACAAAGATGCGAGGAATGAAATAATGTATGCATACCAGGAATTGGTTGATATTGCGGGTCTCATTGATGCAACACTAAATTATTCCGCATATTTTTATATGAACTGGTAATTGTTTAATAAGAACTACAATTTATCTTCACCTAATTCGAAGATCATACAAACAAATTAAATTTAGAAATACTAGTGATTTGATTACTGAATATTTATAATATAATCCTTGTGTTCATAGTGCGTTGATGTCAGCTATATCTCATGACATTTTAGAGCCAATCATTGATCCACTCGAACCCTCATCCAAGGCTATGTTTGGACTTTGTTATCAACACCATTAACATACTCCATTCCCATGTTATCCAGAATCTAATTAAGTGTATCATTGTCTGTATCCTGACGTTTTGTTCCTACCAAAGCTGTACCCAGTAATATACCGAATAATTGATTTTCAATCTATCTATTTTTTTTTGATAATTTATTTACCGTTTCCTCAAAACTATCACACTATAAAGCCAATTTTCAGTAGTCCAAATTGAATAAAATTTATCACGTGGAAATTTTACCAACTATGAACCTTCAATTATGGTTTCAATTGGGTAAATTGGTTGAGAATCTATATTAACTCTACCATGTAATAACAGTGATTATTTTTTTCATTTGTCAATCTGACATTTTGGTGGTTTTAACCAATAACAATACATTATTCTAGCCAATCATTCGGTATTATACTGATAATTCTGCTTCCTCATCGATTATACCTTGTTTACAGCAAAACGTCAAAATTTTACTTTGAATTTGTCATTATTGACAACCAAAAGTGCTTCGAAGTTTATTGAAAAATGAACACAAACCGATTGAGTGCCAAGAGAATATTGGACATTCAGGTAATACAAAATTTTAAATTATTGAAAAAAATAATCTTCCCAAATACAACTCGCTCTTCAAATTTTATCACATAATTTTTTATTTCCATCACTCAAACTTGTTTATTTGACGCATAAACATTCAAAAAAACCGAATTTAGATAATCACGAGTCCTAACGGACTCGTGATTTTATCAATCGGTTTGTTTTCATATTTTTGCCAAATAAACAAGTTTTCGTGGAAAAGAAAAAATTATCGATAAAATTTGAAGCACTCGTGGTATTACCTTTGATAAATACAACTCGTGTAATCAATGATTATCGAAAATTTCTTTTCTTTTTCGAAACAAATTGTTGTTTTAGGAAACCTGAGCGCTCGTGCTGTTTCCAAACAACAATTTGTTTCTCAAAATTGAAGAAATTTGTATTTCGATAATCATTAACACACTTGTTGTATTATTTTATCGAAAATCGTGTTAATTTAGGACAAAATAAACCAGCCTTGTTGCCTAAGCTGTCAGCCTTCATTTATTCACGTCAAAAACCACAAGATATCTCCATACCGTATTGATTTTTCATAAGTAGGTATTCATTGCCCTCCGTCCAGCCCACTGTTTTTTTTTTGTTTTGTTTTTTTTTATTCTGTTTTTTTGCTCACTACTTGTGATAAACAATCTCATCAGCAAGGTGTGAAAAGGCTTAACAGTCTCTCAACATTTTTTCTCGTGAAATAATTAACGCAGCCTCAGCAGATATTTGTTAACACTAAATTTTCTGGAGCATGTTGCATTCACCCCAATATAACAATGTGGTCATTAATCAATTCATCGATACGTTTGGGTTGTCCTCAACAGCCCAGGCACTTGCACTTAATATTTGTACCATGTCCCGTGTTACATACTTTCGTTCGAGAAGCTTTGTATCTTCTATATAAGCTACTAGATTGACTGGGGGGATTTATATACCGCGTTAATAAATCGTTTCTCAACCGAGCGGTATGCGGTAGAAGCGCTGCGTCGTCGATGAAATTTCAAGAATTACTGAACAGCTGATGTGGTATTGTGAGCTACTGTGTCCGTACTATTCCTGTTTTATACGAAATGGGAAGAGCATCTCACCCAAGGTAAGGTTTTCAAACAATGTTAAAATGAATTTTAACCCTAGAATACTGGACATTCGTAAAATTTACGACACGCGCATAAAGTCGTTAAGGTTCGAGTACTTCCGGGCTATGCACCGCCGGGTTTTTTACCGCTAAGTGACATATTTCGCGGGCTCGTCGTAAGTTTTAAGTTTTAAGTTTTAAGTCCAGTGTAAACTTTGCGGAGCAATATACGGCAAGATATTAGTAATATCCTAAATATTTCTGTGGAAAATGTGAAACCAGAGTGTCAAAATAGAAAGCGAAAAATCTGTTTCTACTGCCCCAGTAATAAAAGACGCATGACTACTAGATACTGTAACCAGTGCGAGCAAGCCATAGGTGGTGAACACCGTGGAAAAATATGTACTGCATGTGCAAGTGTTTAAGATTTTACTTCAATTTTTTCACAATACTGTATATTATAAAACTTTTGTTGATTTTTTTGTAATAAAATCTCTTTCTAAATTTAGTGTTTCATTAAACGTCGTAAATTTTACGATCTCCAGAATTTACGTACATATAAAATAGTCCAGTATACTGGGGTTAAGACACTTCTTCACGTTTTCAATGACATAATGTCTTCACTAGGTAAAATAATAACAGAAAATGATATGATGTTACACTACAAATTAAATGTGCTCTTCCAAAAACTGCAATGGTGAAATAATTTTTATTACATCATATCATCGTGATAAAGGATTCGGATACTGGAAGTAAAAGTCCATTCTAAAAATAAGAGATGTGTTCTTATAAAGGTCTGTTTATTATGCCGCTTTTATAACATTTTTTATTGAAAAATTGTTAGATTATTCTCAATGCAACACAATTTAATAACAAGATGAAATACCCCTTTAATGTACCGAACATGAAACTTAATATAAATTGAAGATCTTAATAAATAAAAGCTCCTAATTTGTGCTATAAAGCATTTGTTGGTGCTTGTTGATGAATGCCCCTATATTTATTAGAATTTTTTATATTTTAATCAAACTGTCCTTTGCCATCAATTTTCTAATTTTGTTCTGATTGATGATGTCAATAAAATAAGTTGTCAAAGAAGTTGTGAAATAAATTGGTATAAGAAAAATAATCTTTGATTTCTGGACACGATTTCGCCTTTCGACCCGGGATTAATTCAAATATTTTAGGTAAGAAATCAACG
>CAJUYH010012020.1:0-10453 GCA_910591685.1 Galerucella tenella | reverse complement strand
ACTTATTTCTTCCAATATTACATTGGGGCTGATTCCGCAAAAGGGTTCGGCCCCCCAGAAAGGTATTTCAGTCCCCCTCTTTGCTAGTTCATCTGCTATTTCATTTCCTTCTATTCCAGTGTGTCCTGGAATCCATAGTAAGGTGACTATATTGTTCTAGCCTAGTTCATTGAGTTTGTCTAGGCATTCCCACACCATTTTGGAACTGATTGCACAAGAGCTCAGTGCCTTAATGGCTGCTTGACTATCCGACATTATGATAATCCTTTGCCTTCTGTATCCTTTATCAATATTGAACTGGGCGCACTTTCTTATGGCGTGGATTTCCGCTTGAAAGATACTTGGGGTTTTTCTCAAGCTTTCAGAGTGTTTGGTTCCTGGCCTAAACACTCCTATCCCAATTCCTTCTATTGCTTTTGAGCCGTCTGTGTACCATTGAATGGCATTCTTTCCAAGTCTGGTAATGGTATTTGGGTCCCATTCCTTCTTGTTGCTCATTTCCGTAACGAATTTCTTTGAAAAGTTATATTTTTTCATCATACCGTCTTGTGGCATGTCCCAGGTTGTCTGATTTCTAAGAAGTGAGGAGGTGTTGTTTTTTTTAATGATTCCCTCTCTACTTAGTCTGTATCTTGTTCTTTCTGCAACACTTTCCACCACCATAATAATATGTAAAGGGGTGAGGTTGAGAATCACTTCCATGGCTGCCGTTGGGCATGTTCTCATTGCTCCTGTAATGCCTATACAGGCTAGTCTTTGAATTTTGGAGAGGTTTTCTCTCGTCGTCAATAGGCTAGTTCTACTACACCAGGCAATGGCTCTATAAGTGATGATTGGTCTCACTATGGCAGTGTACATCCAGCTTAGGATTTTTGGGTTACAGACAGCCCCAGTTTGATCCTGTCAGATTTCTGCACACCATTATAGCCATTTTTGCCTTGTATGTAATCTCCTTTTCGTGTTTGTTCCACAGGAGTTTACTGTCTAAAGTTAAACCTAGATACTTGACTTCTTGTCTCCATTCAATCTCGTTCCCATCAAGTTTTATGGTTTTGAGGTTGAGTTTTCTTTTTTTAGTGAAGGCTATTAGGATGGTTTTAGTGGGGTTGATGCTAAGTCCCACTTGCCTACACCAGCTATTTGTATAGTTCAGACCCTTTTGTACAATATCGCAAAGGGTGTTTTCGAATTTTCCCCTGGCTGTTATGACAATATCGTCGGCATATCCTTGGCAGGATATACCGAGATCCGTCAAACTACACAGGAGTTCGTCAACCGTCAGACTCCACATTAATGGGGATGCTACTCCTCCCTGTGGGCATCCTCTGGTAGTGCAGATGGAGACAATGTCTTTGCTCGTCCTCGTCTCTGCTATTCTTGTGGTGAGCAGTTCCGACATCCATTTGGATGTTGTGCTGTCTACACCTCTTCTGTTCAATGCTCTTCTGACTGCCTCATGTGGAGAACTAGCCCCATAGTATGGAGATGTTACCTCAATTAACAGTGGCCAGTCAGAAATCCTACTGTTAAACGTAGGCTTTTCCTGGTCATCGTCAAATATTTCTTCGCCGCCAGCTTCCCAGGGTCGCCCAGGGTGATCCTAGCAAGACTGCATCCTTTGATTCCATCCCATCTCTCAAAGGATTGAGCATAGGTGTAACGTTTGGCTAGTTTCGCAATTGTCGAAGTCGTTAGTATATGTGTCACTGGGTCCTAAAATTTTTAGTCCAGCCGCTTCCCTGTCTAAAGAATTGGCAATGCGATTACCTTTACTCCTGTCGTGCCCTTTAACCTACCTCAGGATAATATTGTTATCTGCCGAGGTGTTAGCTCGTTGTCTGTTCAAGGCTAATAGGGCTTGCCTACTATCAGTGCAGATTGTTATGTTTTTGCCAGACATTCCTTTTCTGGATAGTTCTTTTGTGCCAATTGAGATACCAGCCAGTTCTGTTTGAACCACGATGGTATTGTTTCCCATTCCTCACTTAATCCTTAGGCATCCTGAGCCTTCTTTTATTTTTGAGCCATCTGTATATATGCGTATTGCATTTGCAGCATCTGACTCTGTGTTCTGTTTTATTTGTATTTTGTAGGGTTTATTAAGCACAATCCTGGGTTCAATCGCATCAGTTAAAATCCTTATCAAAAGACCTGGAAGAAACTGAAAGCAGAAACCTTGTTACTCGTCTCAGCCTATCTACGGAATACATTTTGTGTTGCGTGGCTGCTGAACGAGACAAGTTACAGATTTTGCGTTTTTGGAGGATGTAGATGGACTTCTCCTTCACTTATTATTAACCTTGTGAAGTTTAAACCCAAACACGAACTATCTAATCGACATACCGATAGAATATCGTTTTATAACAAAAATACCTTTACAAAGAGAAATTTTCTTCTTGTAAAAAAGATGGAACAATTTTAAAGTTCCGTGCGGTTATTTGAGTGTAGGACAGCCTTAAAACTATAAATTTTTGAGGTAACTTTCAACATGATTTTTGGTATACTGGAAGAATAATAATAAATGACAAAACATACTGTATTTATATAAAAAAATAAAAATTTCAATACAATATTAGTATTAAAACAGCATTGATATAACCGCTACAATTTTCCGTATCTATAAAATATATTTATGTCTAAATTGAATCGAACAAATCGAGGATTTACTGTTATTGCGAAATGAATTTAAAAAGTCATTTATTATTTCCTATACAACCAGTAATAACTTTTATAGCTATATAGCTTTTTAAATTAATTTAAAAAAAAATTTCATTTCACAAAATCTGTAGTTCTTAAAATTGAGAACTCTGTATCGTTTTGTCTATACTTTAAGTATTACTACTTCCATTCGAATATATACACTCGTAAATATAGTTTTTTTTTCACCCTGTATAAATAAGCTATCAATATTTTTGGAAATTTTTCTGGAGTTTATTTTAATACCAAAGAATTTATCTACAATTATAGAAACAATTGTAATCGATTAAAAATTACGAAAGTTCTTGGACAACGAACTTCAGCAAAATTTTAGGTGGCCGAGTTTTTTTGCAGGCGAGTGTATATATCTAGACATATCTATTCTATATTAAACTTGATCTAATAGTTTCTGCATTTCCTCTGGCTGAAATGGATATATAAACCTATCAGATTTAACTAGATGCGGTTTTAATAGATATGTATTTCTGAGTTGCTTTGATTCCTTTTAAAGTAGCCGCTTTGAGAGGGCAATGGAAAACCACGGAAAATCTGGAACCTCTGTCTTTTACTTGTAGTTCCTATCTTCTTATTGCTAGTGCCTTTCATACCACAAGAACAGTCTCGGAAAGTAAATAGATCTATTTCATTTTATCCAAACAGACAGTTTGAGCGGTTTGGAGTATTATAATAAACGTATTGTAAGATAAGGAATGAAATATTCAATCATTTGGTATATTTTTAAATAAATTGTATGAAATTAATATTAAACTTTGGCACGTTTATCTGAAGCCGTGAAAGGAATGCGGTCGAAAACGTTCGATATTGCCACGTTTAACTATAAAAAAGCTAAAATGCTAAGTATGTAGTGATAATAATTAGAAAAGGGACTTTCTATTATTAACTTCTATTATTAACTATATGATTAAACGTTAATACTTTAATGTGCTTGTGTCCTTGGATTTTTTCTATCAACATAATATTTTAAAAGATGAGCACTTATCCAAATTTGTCATGGGCTTCTTCAAGCTCTGTCAGCGTTGTACGAAAACCATTTACCACACCCTCCGAATTACATAATTGGTGATTTTTATAGAAAGGCCTGACCAGCTGACTTCTTACTGGCAAGCGCGTGCGTGTGTTCTTCCCTCTCACTTCCTCATTTGACTGATATTGATTTATCCAGTGGCGTTGGTATTGTCAGTGACCTTTGTATTTTCTTGGTAAAATAGGTACCGTACGCCATTTGTACGTTTATGACAGATACCGCCATATATCCTCGCCTCTTACCGATTCCCCGTAGCATCAGATAAACTTGCCAAACTATACGTCATATATAGCTGTTTCTATAATTTTTATTAGTTCTAGAAAAAAATTTCTATTCTAAACCCAATAATATTTCTAAAAAATGCCTATATATTTTCACACATTTTTATTTTTTCGGTATTTCCGAAAAATGTTCAAACTCTTTAAACATATATATATATGATTTTTAAAAGTGTAGTATTTAATGTTACAATAACTGACAGAGGTATATGGTTGCGACACAAACAAGAACTTCACAATTCTAAACAACATAATCTCTGGTCGTTTATTTTACAAAAGACAACACAACATTACATGCATCAAAACTATATAACGTAGTTTACTGGAAAGCTGTTTTACTTTTGGAAAAATAGTAATAGCTTCCGGAATGAAAAATATATGAGATGCACTACGTGACTATTTGATGTATGGCTCAACACTTTGTGAATATTTTTACATATGTACGTTTCTGTCAAATTAAACCTATGTAATTTAAATAAAGTGTGACACATTGAAGCTGTATTTTTATGTAGTTGAACTCTTAAAGTATTATCTACAATAAGGCGAACACATTTTTTTTATGTATTAATAAATCTGCTGTGCTGTTGAAAGAAACTGAAAAAGTTCGGGAAATTTACAAATTTTATAAATTATTAACTGTTTTATTCTCTGAGGTGGATTAAAGACACGACAGAAGTAAAGGTAATCGCATTGCCGATTCTTTAGCCAGGGAAGCGGTTGGACTAAAATTTTTAGGACCCAGTGACACCTACGGCCTAACGACTTCTACAATTACGGAACTAGCCAAATGTTACACCCATGCTCAATCTCTTAAGAGATGGGATGGAATCAAAGGATGTAGTCTTGCCAGGATCACCCTGGGTGACCCTGGGAAGCTCGCGCCGAAGTGATATTTGTCGATGATCAGGAAAAACCTACGTTCAACAGTAGGATGTCTGACTGAACACTGTCAACTAAGGAAACACCACCATACTATGGGGCTAGTGGACACACCTCTATGCAGGATGTGTGAACAGGAAGATGAAACTGTCATGTCTTGTGCGAGTGTCCGGAGTTATCGTCAATAAGAGAGTTTGTGTTCGGTGAGTCTTGGACTACACCTGCCGATATAAAGGAGATGTCTCCTAGTGACCTGTCCTCCTTCCTGGGAAGGACAGGATGGACGATGACATAGGAGGACGACTCCTCGGGAGTATGTACAATGGGTGACATGTGGCCTAAGTGCTGTGAGCCTACACTCACCCTCCCTACTCTATAGATACAGATACAGACTTATTACCACGCCACTGACATATTAGAATTTGACAGAATTGATACTGTTAATGTGTTTTGAAGAGACAATAACCTACAAAAAAATTTAAATTTGTACTTTGATCCCCTGAGAACATATGAAATAAAATGTTTATTTCTTCTGCACCTGTATCTCATAAACTAAGAAGATTAGAGAAAAGTTGTATTTGGGTATTTCAAATATTTTTTAACGATCTATCATGCCTCCAATTATTTTTAGACTCTCTACCTTATACTCTTGGGAAATCCTGTACAAAGTAAATTTTGGTATTTTGGCCTAATATGCAAGTTGTCTCTATGTAGTATGATAATGCACATCGGCACATGGAACGAAGAATATTATAATAACAGCAGATGCTACATGTAAAGTGATCGCTTTCAGGAAATTATAACCACGCCATCTCTATATTCTGTTCACAGTGATAATGATATGAGCAGCTAAACAGATACCTGTCAAAATTAATATAAGCGGTTGAAAACTAGTGGAATTCAAAACATGTCCGTGATGTATCGGAGACAGTATTATAAGTTTATTTTATCTAATTCCGCTATCAAATGTGACACTTTATGTCACTCCTTGACGTTAGGTAACGTCACATTTTTCATAACCTTCATATATCAGTTATGAAAAGTAGTTATGTAAAAACTTTACGTAACTGTTTATGTTTCAACATAGAGATACCACATGAGTTTCAAAGAATAATTTATTAATTAGGTAGGTACTGTCAAAACTGACAATTATTTCATTATTTAAACTGTACAATTCACCCATTATTTTAATTCAATAGTATTTTGAGATTTATAAACATTGAAAACATTATTCAGGACACAGTTGTTTAAAGTAAGTCAATTTTCTGGGTGAATACATCATAGTAACAATACTTCTTACACCATTTGATTCCACTTCAATATTATCATTGTAATTGAAGATTTTATTGAATATTATGAAAGCGCGGAATTAGATAAAACGTTGCACGTAAACACGTTATGAAGAGAGCGACATTGTTCAACACGCGTAATTTGCAGAACTCGCTAGCGCTCGTTTTGGCAAATATTACGCTTGTTGAACAATATCGCTCTTTTCATAACTAATTACGTAAATATCTATTTCTGGTAAAGCTGAAAAAGAAGAGCCGTCTTTACTATGGACTGGCTATAGTATTTTCAGGGGTCGGATTCTTTACTGAGGGAATAAAGCAAATATTTTGTCTTCGTCTTAATCTTCATCATTACAGTAACGAAGACAAAATATCTGGTCTCTCGGGAATCTTCACTCCCTCGGTCAAGAATCAGGATGCAGAACAACTATTTCGCCTAAGTAACTCAAAAAATGGTGACAGGTGCAGACGTTGTGAATCGAAAATTCAATAGACACATTGTCAGTAAACGTAATGCCTTTAGGTCAAAACATTTGGGATAAACACTTGATTTTTATTTTGTATCATATTATAAAACTATAAGTTTTTCATTGATAATATAAATAATAGCATTGCCAAATCTAAAGCAAATTGTGACTATTTAAATTCCTGACCTAACCGAATAACCTAGGAAATGAAAGCAAGTGACGATCCAGATTGTATTTCATATAGCACTCGTTATTTTTAGAGGTCAATGTCACGGCAAGACTTGATTTTATTTATCTCGTTATTTATGTATTATTATCTAACTCGTAGCGTAAGAACAGGTGGGCCAGTGCGCATGGAGAGATACGTTAGGCGAATTGGATCATTGGTGTACCGGGTGTATCTCGGAAGGTACAATTTTCGAAAAAAAAAAAATTTATTACAAAATCGGATGAGAGAAACTGCCGCAAATTATTTTTAGTTCTCTATTTTTACCGTAAGAGGGCGTAATTTTAGATGCTAATGATGCACCACACCAATTTTTTCTCAAACTTATAAAATTACTGCCAGGGAAACACCAATTTTATAAAAGGGTCATTAACGGCAACCAATTAACAAAAACTGTTATTAATTAATAAAATCATTTGAAACATTCAAACCGCAAAATATTTTTAATATGTTTATATTTCGCCCATTTCAGTGTGTACGCCGCTGTTTTATACAAATTAGCAACATGTTAATTTATCATGTTACGAATAATTATATTTATCTTTGGTGGATAAATTTAAATATAAATATTGCATAACCGAAAATAAATTTTTGGTATATCGTTAATGTTGAATTTTATTGAAATTAATACTTTTATCTTCCTTGAATAGTCGTTAAATTATAAAAATTGATATTTTTTGTTCTTTTCTACATTGCATCAAAAAGCATTAACATTAAAAGAAAAGATATGAAAGCGGCGAGGAAGAAAATGATGGAGAGAAGGAAAAAAAAGATTATGAGCATGTCCATGCTTGAGTGTAACACGAAGAAGTCGAACAAAAGGACAAATAAAAAGAAAATAGCATGGATGAGATAAGTTGAAGATTATTAGTAGGTCAAAATTGAAGATAAGGAAGAAAGTGAAGGAGAAAAACGAAGAAAGCTGGCAAGGAGAATGACGAAAAACCAAAAAAAGTCGAGACTGAAGAATACAAGACTAAGTCCAAGATGACGTGGAAGAGGAAGACGAAAAAGGATACAAAGTATATGAAAAGGAGAAAAAGTTGATGAGCATGCTCAAATTTGAACTTAAGGCTAAACTCAGACGGACCACGGTGACGCGTCACGACAACTTTATAAATGTGGTTGTTAGTGGGCGGATTATATTAAAAATGCAATATAATTAGAACAGTACTCAGACGAACGACTTCTTGTAGTTGATATCAACGACGGTCGCTACCTGTGGTCAATATCACTCACAAAATTGTCGTTGTTGGTGGTTCAATGCAAAACCCATGGGCAACAGACAGCCTTCGCAATGCGGCAACTGGCCACTCCTCGTTTATCCATACTGAAACTGATGAACACTACCGAACACCATTGTCGTTAATTGAAGTCGTCTTCGACGACAGATGACGACAACAAAAACAAAACTAGTCGCGTCGCTGTGGTCCATCTGAGTTTAGCCTAAGACGAAGAACATGGGTAATGCAACAACGAGGAAGACCAAAAAGAAAGAAAGAAACATGGGTAATATGCAGCTTAGGAAAGTTACAAAACCAAAGTCAGAGATGAGTATGAAGGCGAAGAACACAGAAGATAATCAAGAGCAGTGAAACAATATGATGAATATGATGATATTAATGAAGGAGTCAAAATATTAGCTAAAATCTAAACCATTGATTCCCAAAGTGGTCCAGGTGGACACCCAGGGGTCCGCGAAAGTCGACAGGGGGTCAACCAGATCCAGCAAAATGTTTAAAGTGGTCTATGAGAAAAAAAAAGTATGGGAACCTCTGATCTAAGCCAAAGTGAAGTCGAAGAATGAGTCCAATGAATGAAACGAATAAAAATACAAATCAGAGGAGCAAAGGAATAAAAATGAAGATGAATAAAAGGACACAGAAAATGACGAAGGGGAGAAAGAACATAGAGGAGGATGAAACACACAAAGTAGAAAACGAGCAGAAGAAGAAAAGAAAAAAAATTAAAAATGAATGCGAACAAATTACAAAAAAGTAAGAAAAGCAAAAAGACAAAGAAGAAGAATAGAAAAACAAAAAAGTCGATAGAAAGTAAAAAAGCAAAAGTCGAACAAAAGGACAAAAGGACAAAAATAACCTAGATAAAGAGAAAAACGTAGGAAAGTTACTTTAAACCTTTTTTATATTTACAAGATTCAATTTCAGTAAGTAAAATGTTTCAACAGTTTAATTCGATAATTTGTAATAACCGGGCGAATACGTAACTTTTGTTATAAAATCAGCTTTTGCTACTTATATCACGTGCTATCGTAAACATCTCAAAATAAGTTTTAACTACTACCTATTTATAAAGTTACGGTAGCATTCATATTAAAGTAAAGTATCCAGAAGACCTTGTAGATTTTCTGAACCGAATTCGAATCACAATAATAACTACGTGCAAAACAAATTATTACACGTACCTACACCGCACAATTAAAGTGCTTTTTAATCCATTGTGAGCTCGCTTGTCTACATCTTGGGTTGCCTTAGGGATTACTAGGTGCATTTTAGTAGTAGTATTTCAAGAGCCGTCTTCAAGTTGTAAAACTAGTTAAAACCCTAAGTGTACTCCACTGTTAAACACTATGGAAGCAATTTGCGACAATATTACCATAAGAAGATGAAAAAAATAATCTCGTGCTATCAGTTACGTACATCGTTTTGTTTTCATTCTCCAAACCTCTTCCTTAGGCCAGTAGTTGGAGTGATGTCACAATAAATTGTATCGGTAATATAAAAAATATAGTGTATAATATGTCCTTTGTATACATCGGTCAATCGGTCATCGGTTGTTGTGCATGTCTATGAATGTTTTTTAGAACTTTAGTTCTTTATGTTAGGTTGGAGTGAGGAAAAAATCCGAGCGAGCGAGAGGGGTCGCGACGCAAATGATCTGACCGTCACGTTACGTTGTTACGTTATGTGCCTCGACTCGGCCGGCGAGCTAGTCTCTCGGAGCAAAATGTTGATTGTCAGCATACATTGTATTATTAATTACAGTAAAGTTAATAGAATACTTATTATCTAATTTGTGCCAATCAACTTAATGATAAGATTTTTATAATTAATACTACTGTATATTTTTGTTAAATGAAGTTTCATCCAGAGTAAAATAAATTTTAATATGTGTATTTATTTATTGATTCAAAAATTTTTATTATTGCTTAAAAGGAACGAAAGTTCTTACCGTGTGTCCTGCGACATGTTCTTCAATTTTATTGTAAAAAAATTTGATACTTGAAATTTTGAAAATAAAACAGTTTATAAAGGGTAGTTCATTCATAAATGGACAGAGTGATAAATCTCCGTGACTACTGTAAAACCAAAATACAGGATGTATCATCCACGTAATGTTAAAATATTATCGTGAACATTTTTGGAACTTTAGTTCTTTACGCCAGGTTATGTTTGAGCGACCAGGGGTCGCGACGCAAAAGATCTGACCGTTACGCGTTACGTTACGCTACGTTATGTTACGTAGCTTCGTTATGTGCCTTGCTTGCGTGCTTGTGCCTTCTTAGTCTCTCTCTAGTTTACGAAGCAGCGATTCATAATAATATGCTCCTG
>CAJUYH010012019.1:0-10453 GCA_910591685.1 Galerucella tenella | reverse complement strand
CCCTCTCCATTAGCTGTTACCAGTACCGTCAGATTC
Source organism: Galerucella tenella (assembly GCA_910591685.1). NCBI lineage: Eukaryota > Metazoa > Arthropoda > Insecta > Coleoptera > Chrysomelidae > Galerucella > Galerucella tenella. The sequence continues at coordinate 10,417 of CAJUYH010012019.1, read as the reverse complement.
TCTTTATCGTCATTTGTTCCAGACATATAAATGCACTTGTCTCCTTTTTTGCAAGAACCTTTTCCCCTTTTGGCTGAAGAAAGAAAGCACTTTCATCCGCATTAAATACCCGCTTAGGATCTTCAGTAATTTTTATAAAATTTTTGGAAATCAAATATTCTTGGACTTCCTTAAACCAACGTCTGATTTGTTATTCTGTTACGTTCTCCCTTGTAGGAATTACATTTTGAGCAATCCTTGTACTGATCTGGGGATGTCGTTTCAGAAAAGCTGCAAACCATTTTTTTCCTGGTCTTCCATTTGTGAAGGGTGTCTACTTTTTTTTTGCTTTATTATCATCTGCACACTGTACATGAGTTGCTCTCTCGTAACAGATTGATGCTTTTGTGCCAGTAACAAAATCCACTGACCAGACCAACGTCTTATTTTTTGTAATAATATCGATGCACACCGAGAAATACTCCAGACTGTATAGTGAGTCAAGCTAACCTATAATATATTCAAGTTAGCAATCAATTGGTTGTAAAAAATTCTCCCAAGGGAAATTCCTCGATTTCCCAAGCTTTATTTTTCTCGCTCGCGACAATTAGCAAGCTCTTCCGAAGAACGTTTTAATGGGGCTACTCAAATGCGTACTCAATTTGAACTTGCGGGAGGTTTGAATATTTGGAAAAACCTAGATCTAAAGTCACTGAGAAATAATCGAAAGACTCTTTTTGAAAATTTAAACAATAAATTAAACTTAATGGATCTTAGTTTGGCACAGCGGTGCTCTTTCATGAACTTATACACTAGCTTGATTACTGGCCAAGTAGAACAATACCTGTTACTTAAACTACCCATACAAGTCACTCGCATTCTTGCACAATTGCGGATGTCCAAAAGCAATAACACTAATTATAATAGACGTTCTTCCATTTTGAATGAATAATTTTATTTTATTTCTTATTCTGTTATACTTGGAGGATGTTGAGATTTTTGTTAATCCCAAACTCTTGCTGTAAACTCTATGTTTGAGAGGCAATAAATGTATTATTATTATTATTATCATTATCATTCCAAGTATACACTTGCTCGGCACTTGCTGGTAATTTTCACCTATTCCGACCGTGTGTAAACGCTAATGGGATTAGGCTCGGAAGTCACATATTTTGAAATTTGCGCACAGTGCGACAGGTTTTTAGAATGGCAGCCTCCTGCAGATCGATGTATATATTTATGTGAAGACCTAGTTTGGTAAGGCGGTCCTGTAGAGTTTTGGGAATTGGTCCCGTAGATGAAACAATGATCGGTACCACCTCTATTTTCTCTGCATGCCACATCTGTCCTACCTCAATTGCAAGATCGGTGTATTTTGCAATGTTCTCGTTGTATTTGTCTAGAATATTGTTATTATTGGGTACAGCAACATCCACCAGAAGAACCGAGTTAGCTTTTTTATCCACAACTACAATATCAGGCCGGTTATTCGTCACCCGTCTATCGGTGATAATTGACCTATCGTAGTATAGTCTAAAATCAGCATTCTCTAGCACCGAATTCGGATGGTACTTGTAATATTGGTTGTAGGTGTTAACTAATCCAAATTTGTTGGCCAACTTCTGATGGATGATGTTGCAAAGTTGATTGTGCCTGCGTAGGTAATCAATGTTAGCTAAGGCTGAACATCCCGACGTAATGTGTTGTATCGTCTCTGTTGTTTCTTGACACCCTCTGCACTTGTCCGAAGCGATGTTTGGATCTCTTATGACAAATTTCTTGTAATTGTTGGTATTAATTGCTTGGTCTTGAATTGCCATAATAAATCCTTCTGTTTCTTGAAATAATGTTTCATCAGATAGCCACTTATTTGATGCTTCTTTGTCGATATGAGGTTAATTGAGGTCGTGATGATGTCGACCATGAAACGCTTTCTGGGCCCACTCCACCTGTTTGTCAGAGTCTGTAACGATTTCAAGTTTCATATCAGGGCTTACAAGATTTAAGGGGAAATAGTTTTCGTCTTCTTTATGCAATTCAGATGTTTGAGCTTTGGCAATGAAGAATTCTTGGAGTTTAAATATTTGTTTGTTATGTTAATTAACTATGTCCACTAGACCTCTCCCTCCCTCTTTTCTTGGTAGTGTTGTCCTGATAACTGATGATGTCGGATGGTGACATTTGTGTTTGGTCATTATGGTACGGGTTGTTGTGTGAATATCCTCCAGTTCTGTTTTTGTCCACTTCAGAATTCCAAATGAGTATGTCAGGATTGGTATGGCGTAGGTGTTGATTGCTTTTGCTAGATTTCTGCACTTGTCTGCTCTAAATCCCATTTGTATATCACTGGAGAATTTTTCAGTGATATTAGGTAAATGTTGTATTTGACGCTGGTTTGATGCGTATATTTTGATGTCATCCATATATAAAAGGTGGGAAACAGTGCAGCTAGGGCTTCTGTTGGCTTCAAGATTATAGCCGTACTCCGTATCATTAAGTAGATTGGAGAGTGGGTTCATTGCCAAACAAAACCAAAGTGGACTAAGGGAGACACTATGGAAAATCCCCCTACGGATAGAAATTCCATTAGTTTGGAGGTATTGGCCATTTATTTGTAAATGAAGGTTCGTTTGCCAGTGCTTCATCGATGATTCAAGACAAGTAACAAGAGTGTGATGTACTTTGTAAAGTTGCAAAACTTTAACAAGCTAGGAATGTGGAACGCTATCAAATGCTTTCCTGTAATCTACGAAAGCCGTGTGAATATTGCGCTTTTCCTTTTGCGCCTGTTTTAGTATTACTGAATCAACAATAAGTTGTTCTTTGCAGCCTTGGTGATCTCGTCTGCATCATTTCTGTTCTTCCGACAGGATGTTGTTTTGGTCCACATGTTTGTAAATATGGTTAGTAATGCAAGACGTTAATATTCTATATATAGTTGGAAGGCAGGTTATGGGCCTTTACTGCGAGAGATCGTGAGTTTGATTCGTTTTGGGAAGCAAGTGGGTCGAACCCAGTGTCAGAAATGGTAGTGTATCTTCTGTATGTTGCAAAATGTGTGAAAATGATGTTGCCATTGCTTCATGAAGACTGTCAAACTTATTATTATTATTATTATTATTATATATTTAAAATCAGGAAATGTAGAGCTACTCAAAACTATAGGAAAATACTGGTTGTTCCATATAAAATATTGAAGATGCATTTTATTGGGCACTCCCTTTATACAAAATCCAGCCTGTTGATAGATTTTTGGGTCGGTACAGATAAAATAATCAAACTGTTATTCGAAAATTTTCCTTGTATTCTCAAAATTGATGAAAATAAGTGGGGGTCAAAATATAATGAGAAACCGTACCTTTCAGGGTTTCTCATTCCTAACCGTAATCATATACTCCAGTCATTATTGACATTCGAAATCGAAAATTTAACAATAATTCCAAAAGTTTTCAAACTTCGGTCAAGTGAATGGTACATTGAGACGACAATAAATCTCATTTTGCAACCTTGTCCGAAGTCCGGAACATTGTTAAAATTGCAATTAAATTAATTTTTGCTGTATGGTCGTGAAAAAAATTCCAAAAGTTCTGCAAACTTGGGGAAGTTTTCGATATAATATTTCATATTTCATATTTCAACAAGGTTGCAAAATTTCATAGTTTTTTTTTATACCATTCCCGACCTTACGTCAAAATTTGAAATCTTTTGTAATTATAATCAATTGATTGTCTTGACTGACTGAACTAATACTATTCCTCCGCAAATCGTTTAAAATTCGACAAATATTTTATTCTATTTATTTTAATCAAAAATATTGTATTTTCTAGGTTTGTCAACAGTAATCCATCCGTACATCTTTATTTGAATATCATCACGTCTATCTACATCTCGGAATAGATTTCCACATGCTCAATTTTGTTTTTAAGTTGTGTATTAATTATTAAATAAAAAATCCAGTTTTTCTCCACTCACTGAATGTGTGAGGTTCACACTCAATGTCCTAAAAAAAGTGAACGTTTGAGCTGGTATCATAAACAATAAAATTATAGGCACTTATTTTTTTGAGGGCACAGTTAATGGTGGGGTTTATCTAGATTTTTTAATTAACTTTTTACTGCCTACATTACAACGACTTTTTCCTTATGTTAATCATCCAAATGAGATCTATAGATCTATTTACCACCAACAAGTCGGAGCTCCACCGCATTCTGCAGGTTCATTTAGAAATTATTTGAACGAGTTTTTTTACAATAGGTAGATTGGAAGGCGTAGAACGAACTTTAAAGTACATTGAAAAATACGTTCTAAATACTATGCGACGTTATTATCTTCATTTCAGAAAAACGCAATTGAAGAAAAAAATAAACTACGGATATTATAATAGAAATAGTGAGTTTTTTACAAAAAATCTAGTAGATAACGGATTGTGCCATTACGTAGTATGAACCTGATATATTTTCGACTCGCATATGTTGCTCACGATATTTTTAGAATTATTTAAAACGAAAAAAACGTTTTTTCTCAAGTTTTTTTAATAACACGAAAGCTTATTAAGTAATGGTGTAAAAAGACATGTAGATAATAAAATTACAAATACAACGCATTTTGCAGCGAATTGATTGGATAGCTAGGAACGATAAAAGAAACGAAAAAAGCCGGAAAATTCGTCATTTTTTCTAAATTTACTATTTTCAGAGTTTTTCAAGTTATAGCGTTGAAACTTTGTAGAAAATAAGTCCTTTGCATGCACCTTATGTCGGCAAAGTGCAGGTACCATGGGACAATTATTTTTGTTACTATTGCAATGTCTTTTACTAGATGGCACAGTCCATTTTCTACTAGGATTTTTGTCACAAAAATGTATCTATTATAGATTATAGCTAAAATAGCAATAATTGCTTGGCCTGTAACCTTTGGGTGAAACGGTGAAATGGTGAAACTTATGGGTTAATTCAGATTTGATAGAAATTTATTTTAAAAATCGAGCTGTGAAACTACATTCATTGTTTTCTGGAAGATGGTAATACACGTATATTCAAAGAAAGTGTTTTTAGCAATTCATAGTAGCGGAACAGTCATCATTGCTCGTGGCATTAACTTGAAATTTAAAAGTTGATTGATGATTATTCCATCAAGTTTTTGAAACGATCATTACTCCCAACATCATTTTTGTTTTATTCGAAATAAACGAGTTTAAAACTGACTGCCTCTTCACGATGTAACCGTCTTTGGTATTGAGTTATTGAATTATATTGGTTTTATAAAACAAAAAATCTCGACAATTGATTGTATACTTTGGTACACACCTTTACTTTGTTTTTCTTTATCGCAAAGTCCAGTCTCAGTAGAACAGATGATGTCGAAATCACCAGTAGATACTGAATTGGAAGAGTTAGCAATTTTCGTGTTCAGTCCTCTTACCATTTGGTAGTGAAGATCTAAATATTGATTACAAATACAGTGGAGCCCCGGTAATCCGACAAACAGATTGCAGGGCAGTGTCGGATTAGCGAATTTGTCGGATTATTGAGTACTGCCTTAGACCCCTATAGTCCGGATTTTTTTACAAAAGAGTACCTTGTAATCCGACAGATCCAATGATAAGATTCTACATGTTAATATGTATGTACTCTGAAGTAAAAATTATACTTCATTATGTATGTCAAATTTAGTAAATTAATCAATGCAATAGAGAGACGTTTGATTATAAAATTAACGTTAGTAATGCTATATAATTCACAAAAAATAAGCAATAACTTTACGTTAGGAAATACAAATTGTGTACAAACAAATGTACATACTAAAATTATCAAAAATTATGAGTCAATCAATTTAACACGCATGAGAATATTCATCAATTTTTTTTTGTTTAACGTTGTTGAAACGCAAGATTGAAGCTTTGTCCCTCAGTCTTCTTAAAAGTAGAAGTTCGTTGTAGGATGCGCCATTTGCTTCAGCCCATTGCAAACCCAGCTCAAAGACTTAATCGCGTCTTCTGCTGTCACTTGTGGAGTATTTGCAATTTCTTCGTCGTCATCTTCCTCATTTATTGTTTTATATCTAGAAATCTCTTTTATAATCTCTTCGTCAGACATTTCATGAAAAATATTTTCCTCTTTATCCATTCCACGGCATCAGGTTTCCAAATCATTTGTACTTATCTGTGTTTCAGCAGAAATTTGCTCTATTACTTCCGAAGGTACACTGATTTGTGGATCGTTGGTAGGAGTGGCGACTATATCTGGCCATAACTTTTTCCAAGACGATGTAATAGTTGATGAAGGCAATGCATTCGACGATTGACTAAGAGCAAAAACCAAGTCCTTCATATTAAATTCTTTTAATGTTATTTCTATTGCTTGGTCTTTTGATACAGCTTTCAGAAGTAGGTTTCTCTTATAATCTTGCTTTACAAACTGAATGATATGCTGATCCATGGGTTGAATCAGTGCAGTGCAGTTTCGCGGAAGAAACATCGCAGTGATGCATTTATCCTTAGTTGTCAATTCTTCTTTAGACGGATGACCAGGAGCGTTGTCAAGAAGCAATAACGCTTTTTGAGGAAAATTATGATTTTTTAGCCATTTTCTAACTTCTGGTACGAAGCATTCATCAAACTACTTTTTGAAAAGATCTCTTGTCATCCACGCACTTTTTTATCCATAATAGTGTACAGGTAAATCAATGTTTTTGAATGCACGTGGTTTATTAGATTTTCCAACGACCACCATCTTCAGCGTGTGTGTACCCGCAGCGTTAGCACATGGTAGTATGGTTACACGTTCTTTACTTACTTTTCGTCCAGGTAAGGATTTTTCGTTATGGGAAACAAAAGTTTTGTTAGGCAACACACGCCAAAAAAGCCCTGATTCGTCTGCATTATACACCTGTGACGGGTTAAGATTTAAATCTTTCACCCTTTGCAAAAATCTTAATTTAAATGATTCTATGCAGGTGGCATCATTATAAAGTTTCTCTCCTGTAATAGTCATTAAACGTATGCCATGACGACTTTTGGAACGTTCTAGCCATCCCCTGCTAGCCACAAAATCATATTTTTTTATTATTTCCTTATAAAAATATTTAGCTTTCATAGCCAACATAGGTCCCGAAATGGGGGTATGCCTATTTCTTTCCTGAAGAAACCACATGTATAAGGCTTCTTCCACTATTGGTTGTTCAGATTTTTTGAGTGTCTGTCTCTTGCCTGGCCCACAGTCCGTAGTTGACACGAACTGTTTAATCTTCTCGTGGTTTTTTTTAATGTCATAAATTGTAGATCGGCCTACGCCGTATTCACTTGCTAAATTATTGAAAGATTCGTTACGATTTAGGCGGTCTGAAATATCACATTTTTCTTCAATTGTCAGTGTTTTGTGCTTTCGCTTCTGAGCTTGTGACGACATTACTAGGTACGAATACGTAATACACATTGAATAAACACTAAACAATGAACACACGCTAGACCGCACCGCTATCTTCATCACATGTAGTCAAATTCAAACTGAGCAATCAAAAACAAAACAATACTCTACGCGTCGAGCACAATCGTGGTGGTACGTACAAGTTATAACGTGTTCAATCATGCATTAGCGAATATGGTTAAAAAAATATTCGATTCATAATAAATACATAATAGACCATGTCGGATTACAGGGGGTGCCGGATAAGCCAGGGGCCGGATTATCGGGGTTCCACTGTATTGGAATTGGGTGAATTTAGAGGTTTGAACATACACATTTTCTGGAAAACTGGCTAGACATATAATATGTTTCTTTAGTTCCCCATAATACACAATCTCTTTTGAAGTGTTGTTATATGATAGATACCAATTTTTAAATGCATCACTAGATTTCAAGTCTTAAACTTGTGCATATTTAATTAAAAGTCTGTTTTGCTTTTTAAAATAAGCTTAACTGGTAAGTTTTATCAGCTGTCTGGTAATCAAGACGGAAAATTTAGGAATCAGTATTAGATGATGCAGGAGACAGTAATACTTGAAAGCTCATATATCAAATAAAGTTTTCAATGAAACTCGAAAGTCAAACCACAATATATTTAATGTCCGTTGGGACTCAAAACTTGCAACTAGTTTCGGTAACAATTACCATCATCAGGCTATAACAAATAGAAAATGGTACCTTATTGTAAAGATCTAAAGAGACAATAAAATTGATTTAACAAAGTTGCGATCAAATAATATTTTACAATCAAGTTAAAATTATAAGAGAAAATTAATCTAAAATAATGAATCTATACTATAATGACAAAAGTTAGGAGAAATTTAAATATTTGAAATGTTTCTAAATATAACAAATTATAAAAGTTACCTGTATGAAATTTCACAACTGGAAGGGTAAGATCATCACTGTCATTAGTCCATCAAGTAGAATTTTTTAACTAAGTGAAAATATTTAATAAATTGTGGAATGAAAAAACCTCAAACAAACTTAAGAAGTATGAAATTAAATAATTAATATGAAAATTGACGAAATTTTTGGAAAGAGAACTTTCTTCCAATTTCCTCTCTTGATTCAATAGGCATAAATTGGAACTTCTGGGAAATGTGAAGAAATATTTCCCAATGGGAAACAAATTCTTAATTGTTGGTGTGAATTTTATCAACAGTGAAAAACACAAAATGAAGAGCGTGAACAATAACATGTTCAAGCTTATTAATTTCCATTAACAAATTATAAATTATCTTTAACTATATCTCTTGATAATCTTTTCGAACGCTCCAATTTGATTTGCAACGGTTGCTACGACCAAAAACCAATAAATTGCATTTCATCTCTTTTTCCGAAACTTCCTTTATAACGAATTCTATTATAATAGTATCAGATTTACGATTGGCAATAGTATTGAATTGGTTGATATCACCCACAATCGAAAACATTTTTGCTCTTATTTCATTAAATTCAGATTTATTACCTTCTCAGCGGGAAAATTTTGTATCTATTTCATTCTAACCTGAAACCAGGACAATTTGAATTTTAACAAGCCACGCCCAAATTTTGCAAGTTCATCAAAAATTCACGCAACGGCGCAACGGCCAACCTACATAATATGTGAGTAAATGAAAAACTTTCAGATATCAAAACATATTGCGTTTTTTTAACATCTTCAAAGTTTTCTACCTGTTGGTCATCTGAATCTTGATGCTCCGGTTCATTGGCCGAATCTGTAGAAGAACTCTAGGATACCAACTTGAGTTTGTTTGCTTTTTATTTAAAAACTGACTGCTTCTTTTTCCTTTGGGTAGGTTTAATTTTTTTCTGCCGACTTGGTTTTGAATCATTGATATTTCTTTTAACGCCCTTATTTAAAGATGATATTTTTTTTCCTATGCTGGCCTCTATAATTCCTCTTGAAACGTGAAGTTTCACAGTTGCCTTTGTTATTCTTCCGGTTGCTTTGCCGTATCGTATAACCAGGGACTTGGTGTCGAATGCGCAAAACTCGTTCTAAGTGGAGGTGGTTAACTGTTAATCGAAAACAGCCATCTTTCTTTCCGATCTAAGCTGTCGATTAAAACTGACGTGGGCATTTCAACCGCTGTGGGATATATCTGCTAACATCACTTGAAATTTCAAAGATCCCGATTATTTTTCAACTTATAATATTCCTACAGGTAAGATTCTATATTCCCATAGTTATAGTTTTAGTGTTTAATAACGGATTTTGTATAAAATATCTGTGTAATTTATTCAACATTTTAGGACATGTGACCTCGTGTGACCTTCACATTCCCTGAATTATTTCCTTCCCTTTCTTGAACAATTTTTCCTATCCTTTTTTCTTTCTTGAACAATTCTCTGGTGAAGTTATTTTATTAATAAGACTGTAGCTAATTTCATGAGCTCTAAAAAAAATGTACTTTTTCTTAAAGATAAATTAACTTTACAGAGAGTTGTTGATGTAATCATTGTAATATTGATTTTAATTTATATTGTATTATTTTAGCGGTTGGCCACATAGTTTTTTTTTGTTTTTAACAAAAAAAAACATATAAAAACAAAGTACCTATCTGGAAATTTACACCTACCTTAACATCTATTTTCTGGTATCATAACGGATGAGCTTCAAGGCATACCTCCACTGCTGAGGAGAAAGGCATACCTCCACTGCTGAGGAAAATGAAACGGCCTTCTACCTATCTTTAATACCCAAGGAGGCAGAGAGGCTCCCACACTAATACTGTCTATAAGATAAGTAACTTTATACCTATACAAAGAAGTTTTCACCAAGGTCAACCTTTCAAGCTAAAATTCTTTCTTTTTAATATAATTTGTAAAACTAAAGGGCTTCACCCACTAAAATTATCTTCTTCGAATTTGTAAACTTAATGGCTTCACCCACGGACATTGTTACTTTGTTTTATTAGAGACTTACATAAATTGTATATTTTTAAAGTTAGAACTTATTAAATTCATAT
>CAJUYH010012018.1:0-10454 GCA_910591685.1 Galerucella tenella | reverse complement strand
AATGGTGCCAGTAGTTTCGGCAAAATCGTAAGAAATGTGTAATTTTTCATTTTCTTCAACGCCCTTTATCTTGAAAACGGATGGCGTTAGAAAAAAATTTCACTAAGCCAACCCCAATTATTTTTTTGTTTTTTACCTATCCTAGAGACGGTGTTACCTTTTTTTGAAACACCCTGTATATGCTGAATCATAGATTACTTTATGTACTGAATCAGACGGTGGTTGTGCTTATATCAGTGTTTATATTTTCAAATTCAAACCTACTAACAGTACATTAGAACTAAAAATAGTTCTAAGGTAGTAGCGCCACTTGGCAACGCTGGACAAAATGTAGTAGACGAGTCGAATGATCGTGAATAGGGTTTTGATGGTCCATGTGAGTGATGAGTGAGAGAGTACTCATATCGATGAGTTGTCGTGCACGAGCACTCTCACATGTTACAGAATAGACCCCCTGTTATTCTGTCACTAGTTATGTCAAATGTCAGTTATATTTATTCTTGTTGATATTCGTTTAATTATGTATGTCCATTTTCGATTAGATTTTTGTAGCATTTCTAGTTAGGTGTATCTTTATTCTTCTTATTACTTTTTCCACTGACATCTGACATAACTAGTGACAGATAACAGAAATGAAATGGTGACATGCCAAGAGTTCCTAGAAAGTCATTTTAAATTTCAAGACATACGATTCGGGGGTGTATTCATTATTTTAATAAAGCAATATAGATGTTCGCAATAATAAAAAACATGTAAAAATCTTATGTTTTGAATGATAGACCTTAACTGTCATTCTTGTCAGAAAAAACCACTTTTTGTTGGCCATACTGACCTTAGACTGAACTCCTATTGAAAACTGTTATGTAGTTAAATTTATCCTATCACTATATACCAATTTTTAACCAAATATGGTAAATTATAAACTTTCTATGAATACTGTTATATTAAATATAATTAATAAGGTACAAATCAAAATAATTTGAGTAATAATCAGTCCTGTAAAGTGATTTCTCAAAATTTTATGGATTTTGCGTTAATATCTAATAAAACTTTCTTAAACTTTTACTAATTTGTCAATAATCGGATAAATATTGTAGCGGTTGTATTTTTATATTTATTTTGGCCACAAAATTTAATCGAATTAAAGATACTTTGTTTAATAATGAGCTGACACCGATTACATTCAATTTTCCTCGTATTACTCAACCATTACCAATATCCAAAGAATACAGTTAAAAAATAATTTTTCATTGTATGTCACAACCACCAAAATTTATTGCATCTGAGAAATTTTTGGTTTCGTCCGTTTCTTGTTTGGTGACCTCCAAACCAAAAAAAAAAGCTTATTCGGTTATAAAATTAATTGGTGTTAGTTTCTACACCTACTAGTCCATTTGAGGCATAGATTTGGCATTGACGATGATTCCGTTCAAAAGAACGGTGTTCACCTACAAGGAATCGAACAATTTCTCAAGTTAAGACATGAAGAACGAAGATTCTGACAAAAAATTCTAAACCCGAAATTAATATCCCTCTTATAATCACCCGATCTGATTTCATTTGAATCATGTGTACGTGTAAACTGATAAGTCTTCTTTGCAAGTACATACTCTTTAGAATTATTGTTGAATTTATATTTTTATATCGGTCTGAATTAAGTCGTAAAGTTTTTATGGTTTATTTAGAGAGACTCGAATAAAAAAAACGTTACTAATTTCTATAAGGTTTTCATCGTTTTATCGCAATAAACAAATTGTTTGAATAATAATGCTAGTCTTTATTCAACTATCTACTCGTACATAAAAAATTTACGACCTAAAATTTCGATGCAGAGCTGCCTGGATGACACCATGAATAAATGTTTTTTTATGTATTTGGTTTAGTGTCCAGTTTATTACAGTTAACTGCCACTTTGGTTTTGGTTATGACAAGGACAGTGCTCTGCAAGATATTAGTGGAAATTAGTCTTAAAATGTATCAGAATTTTATAGATTAATAAAAGTGTTCGGGGAACCAACACTCAACAAATTAAATAAATTAAGACTAACTATGGATGAGAAATTACTCATTTCTTTCTTTTCTCTTTTGTCATGTTCTTCTTCTTTCCTTTCCTACTTTCTTCCATTCCCCTCTCCTCCTTTTTCCAACAATTCTCTAATTTTTGTTCCTCCTACTTTGTTCTCTTCATTACCCGTTTCTTACATCAGTTCCTTATTTTTTGACATCATTTCCCCATTCCTACTATTTTTAATCTGATTCCTCTTATTTCCATTTCCCACCTATCTTTCACCACGTTTTTCTTTCTTTTTAATATTTTTCCAATGTGTTTTCACTTTTTTTCCCATTCCCTCTCCTTTTTTACATTATTTTTATTGGTTTTAGCAGTTTTTCCACTTTCTTCCACCTCATTTTTAACAATTTTCTCTAGTACTCCCCTTCTTTCCACCTGTATTACCATTTTTTCCATTTCCCCCCCTTTTTGATCACAGATTCCGTCGTTTTCTTCACATTTTTTCCAATGTTTTCCTACCTTCCTCTTTTTCATACTTTTCGTTATTTAAGCTTTTTTTATTTTTCCTCCCAATTTTTCCCCTTCTCACTTTCATTCCTATTTTTCTTATGTCCCCCCCTATTTTATCTAGACACCCCTTGTGGGGTTGCGCCGCATAAATGCTCTCTATATCTGCTTTCTGGGGTGGATCAATCCCCTTCATTTCATTATTTTCTCGCTTATTTTTTCCATAGAATCCTATCCCTCGCTTCTTCTTTCCATCTGACGATTTTTATCCCCAAATCCTCCTCCAGCCACTTAGATCTGGGTCTTCCTTGCCTTCTCCTACCACCTGGTTGCCACTGTAGCATGTCCGAGCCATTTTATTTTTTGTCTCTTTATTCTTCCTTCCTTATTCTTCCCCGTTCATTTTTCTCAGTATTTTATGATTCATACGTTGCCTGTATTGATTGTCGTCAGTTTTTATTGGCCCTAGAATTATCACAGGTCTTATTATTGTGTTGTAAATGTTAAAATTAGTGTATCTTGTCAATATCTTGCTTTTCAATGGTTTCTTATTGGCATAGTATGCCCTATTAGCAGCCATTATATTTTCGTCTATCTCTGATCTTCGTTCCTCATTACTGCTGATCGTCACTCCCAGATATTTGAATTTTTCCACTTCCTCAAATTCATATTCCCCCTATTTTTAGCATTCTGTTTTCACACTGTTTGCCAACTCTCATTATTTTTGTTTTGTTTCTATTTATTTTTAATCCCATTTTTCCACCTTCTTTTGTTAATTCTAGTAGCATTTGTTTCATGATAATCCTTCTTTTCGTTACTAACACTATGTCATCTGCATATGCGACTATCTGGCCCCCGCTCTTTCTCAGATTTACTTTGTTCACATTTCTCAGAACACGCTCCAGAGCCAAATTAAATAGTGTTGTTGATAGACCGTCCCTCATTTTATTCAGACTTCTTTAATTAGTTATTTTGCGTCTGTCGCATTTTTCGAAACAATTTTACCGATGACTACAATATCAATACTCATTCAAAATGATAAACCCTGTATATATGTATATGAATATTGGTAATTCGAGATCCGGATGCTTAGTTGCACATAGCAGACCAAGCAGAAGAAAATAATTCTATTCCATTTGCATTAATTATTATGTTTATCTGTATAAACTGTGACAAATGTTACGTCTAAAACAGGATACTTCATAATCCATGCTATTTTTTTCCATATACAATTATTTTAAATTCATGGCATTTCACGAATCGGTTATTTTAATTCAACTCGAGTAAATAATTTATTTTAATTTACATTAAAAAGGAAATGATCTGAATTTGTATTCGATGAATACATATTTTCAAGGAATTTATCACATCTCATTCATTATTATTCCAATCATTCCACGTTGTATGTTTGTATGTATTTTAGGATGACATTCACTGAGACCTAAAAGATCTATTGTGTGCCCTTACTTCTACTCAGTTTCTGAGGAGAGTCTCAGAAACTAGTAGCTCCTTTAGTCCTATTTCCCGGAGGACTTTTAGGATGTCTGCAGGCTTCAACATAGGTAAATGTTCCTCTTCTATCCAGTAATCTCTCATGTGCTGTGCTCTAGGATTCTGAAGTGCTGCGCAGCTGAAAAGTATGTGGATGGAGGTTTCTTCTTCCATGCCACAAAATCTGCATTCTTCTTCCTCCACTATTTTGAGCTTTTTCTGTTGCCCATTCAGGCGACAATGTCCCGTTAGGATCCCTGTTAAAACTCTTAGCGCAGTTTTACTTTGACTTATGCATTCATTTGACCTCAACAGGTTGTAGTCACCCAGAAGAATCTTTGATTGTATAAGCCCTACTAGATCTTTCCAATGGTCAGATCTTCTCTTTTTCTCGGCTTCACCTATTTCTTCCAATATTACATTGGGGCTGATTCCGCAAAGGGGTTCAGACCCCCAGAAAGGTATTTCAGTTCACCCTTTTTGCTAGTTCATCTGCTATTTCATTTCCTTCTATTCCAGTGTGTCCTGGAATCCATATTGTACTCGCCTAGTTCATTGAGTTTGTCTAGGCATTCCCACACCATTTTGGAACTGATGATACAAGAGCTCAGTGCTTTAATGGCTGCTTGACTATCCGACATTATGATAATCCTTTGTCTTCTGTATCCTTTATCAATATTGAACTGGGCGCACTTTCTTATGGCGTGGATTTCCGCTTGAAAGATACTGGTTTTTCCAAAGCTCTCAGAATGTTTGGTTCCTGGCTCGAACACTCCTATCCCAGTTCCTTCCATTGCTTTTGAGTCGTCTGTGTACCATTGAATGGCATTCTTTCCAAGTCTGCTAATGGTATTTTGATCCCATTCCTTCTTGTTGCTCAATTTCGTAATGAATTTCTTTGAAAAGTTATACTTTTTCATCATTGTGGCATGTCCCAGGTTGTCTGATTTCTAAGAAGTGAGAAGGTTGATTTCCTCTCTACTTGGTCTGTATCTTGTTCTTGTTCGTTCCACGTTACGCAACGTTTTAAATTCACTCTTAAAAGTAAATTGCAAGATTTGGTGCATTGCTTGGAAATATTTCTTAAAACATAATCACTTAAAATTACAGACAATAAGTCTGCAAATATCAGGGAAGTTGCTAAAATCAAAATATTCCCATTTTTACATGGGTTAGTTACACTATACAAGAAACAAGGATAGAGTGGAATTCGATTTTCTACCGCCAGAAGTGTATTGTTTGACACGAGTCACGAACTATTGTTTACTACAGATCCATAAATTTATTTATATTTATATTAAATATGCAACAAAATAGTTATAAAAAAGGAAACATGAGATTTTAAACCTTTTAAATAAGATTTGTAAAATATAGTTCCAATATTTGAGATATTGATCATTAGCGCATCAGCGCCTTAAGCAACTATTTAGCGAAATATCTGTAATTCTATAGCCATTACTAGATAAAATAATGACGGCATCTTTTTGAGGGCGGTACTGAGCTCTTCATATAATAACATGAGGTTTTATTGAAGGATACGCTTGATTCTGACTTTCGCACAGATTCTCAAACTGGATAATGGGTATTATAAAAATATAATGGTCGGTATATTAATAGAAAAAAGATTCTCATTTAATTTATATATGTTGTTGTTGGTCGATTGAAATTGGATTTTATTATTCTTACGACATAAATGAATTGTGTCATTTTTATTGTTTATCAAATAAACTACGAGTTAGTACTGATGTTTTTAATGATACTTTTGTATCAAAACAAATTGAGTCCATAGCCCAGGCTGTATGAACTAGATTTAGATTAGATTAGAATTGGAGTAGCTCTTTGTCCTATCCCACTGTGACCTTTGCAGATCTATTGTGGTCCTCCCCATATTTAGAGACTTAACAGCCTAGATACCTCCTCCCTTGTGTAGCTCTCTGCCCTCGGTTTTTCTTCTCCGAGTAAGTGAAACCGCACCCTTGCTAGGCCTTCGCACTCACAGAGTATGTGCTCCGCGGTTTCATCTTCATCCTGGCGAAGCCTGCATATGCTGTCATCTGCTAGGCCAATTGTGTGTATATGTTTCCTCAGCCTACAATCTCCGGTCAGCATTCCCACCATCATCCTCGTCGTTTCGCGACTTTGACATAGTAGGTCGTGTGACAGTTTGGCCGAAGGGCTTTTGAGGAATGATAATTTAGCATGCCTTTGTCTTGGGGTTTCATACCACCAGCGCAACGCCTGGTTGTTTATCCATTTGTGGATGATTTCCTCACTTAGGCAATTGAGCATTTTCACAGGAAGGTTCTGGCCCCATCATGACCTCCGTTGCTCCCTGCTTGGCTAATTGATCGGCCTTTTATTCCTTATTTGCTTGGTACCCAGGCTAGGGTCAATCTATTATGACTACCTAGTCTGTTTAGGGCCTTGTGACACTCCCACACCAGATTTGATGTTATCCTATATGAGCGTATCACCTTGAGTGCTGCTTGGCTGTCGGAGTAGATGACGATTCTTTGGCTATCCACTTGTCGTCTCATCAACTTCTGCATCTTCTGCACAGCATTGCACCGCCATTACATCTGCCTGAAAGACAGTAGCATGTTTCCCTAGGCTTAGAGAGATCGTGATCTTCTCTTGTACCCCATATATTCCGGCTCCTACTCCATAGAGCTATCAGTGTACCAGTTGATATTCGCTTTTATTGGAGGCACTGCTTTCCAGTCTTAAGGTAAGAATTAAAATAATGTCACTACTTATGTATGTATGCTGGGTATACTTGACTAAAATTATACCGCAACTCCTTTTTCAATTCCATCCCAACCCTGACAATTGACATCTGCCAACGGCCGCTTCCATTTTTAAAAACGACAGTCTCGAAACTCTTTTTTCTTCGCTACCGACCGCCTTGAAAGCAAGACGTACCTTTTTCGTATCGATCATTTTCTGAGCTCTTACCTTAAATCGCTGTGGTAAGCTCAGCAGCTAGGATACCTTTACACTCCAAGATGCTATAACCACCAGGATACACCTAGGCTTCTATGAACATCTACCAGAATCAGCCAAAATACGTCTATAAATATCTACTAGTAACAGATAGAATACCTCCAAGAGTATCTCCTAGAAACATCCTTTTTGAAGATAGAAGCTAAGTACCATATACAGGGTGTAACAAAAAGGCAGGTCATAAATCATACCACATATTCTGGGGCTAAAAATAACTCGATCCAACCCAAGTTACCCTAGTACAAATGTACATGCAAAAAAAGTTATAACCCTTCGAAGTTACCAAATGAAAATAGATTTTTTCAAATATCTCGACAGTTGTTCGACATATTGTAATGAAAGTTGAGAAGTGGCTTTCTTATGATCATCTTAAAAAAATTGAGAAATTATTGCGCCCCGTTAAAAATTTATGGGAGTTGAGATCCCCTAAGCCCCCCAAAATTTTTGTGTACGTTACAATTTAATGCTTATTGTGGCACGATTATTCAAACACATTATTTTTGAAACTTTTTTGCCCCTTGGCACTTTTTACAATTATCAGTTTTTATCGAGATACGGCCTATTTTTCATTAGGCTTCAAAAACGGTATATTATTATTTATTAAACAACTGTTGTTACTAAGGATACAATTAGACATTGAATCAACAATTGTCAATAATACATTTGAAGCTTTCAACTTTTGTGTGTTTGAGAGGAACTAACTTTTCTAATAACAATGGAATACACGTTTTCAGAAATGGCAGATATGCATTTAATTTTGGGTAAGTTTCGTCATGTTGAATTGAGATTTAAGATACTTATCGATAATTTTGATAACACAGGTGAATGCCGGGGAAATAGCGCAGCAGCTGCAAGGTTTCATGTGGAAAAATATCCCAATCGAAATACACCAGGTCGTCGATTATTTCTCTCCATTGATCGTCGTTTACGGGAAACAGGTACATTACGACCACAACTTGCTGGTAATAGTGGTCGTCCGAAAGTGGATGCAGACGATGATGAGATTTTGGATGCAATTGAAGAAACCCCTCAAAGTAGTACAAGAGTAGTAGCTGCGCAATTAGATCTGTCTCACATGATGGTTTGGAGAAGAATAAAGGAACAGCAGCTTCATCCTTATCATTTAACAATCGTTCAAGAGTTGCTAGATGAAGATTATCCTAAAAGAATGGGATTTCGTGATTGGTTGTTGACGGAAAACACTCGGAATGCCAACTTCATTAACCATATTTTATTTACTGACGAAGCCACCTTCAACAGAAATGGCATTACGAATCACCATAACGAACACATCTGGGCCGAAGAAAACCCTCATGGAGAAAAAGACACTCATCACCAAAGAATGTTCAAAGTCAATGTTTGGCTAGGAATTGTGGACAACAATCTAATAGGGCCCGTATACCTTCCAAACAAATTAAACGGTGAAAATTATTTGCAATTTTTACAAAACGAATTACCAGAGTACTTGGGAGGGGTAAATCTCAGAATAAGGCAAAATATGCGGTACTTACATGATGGTGCTCCAGCACATTACACTAACGAAGTTAGGCAACATCTTTGCGAGCAATATCCTGGACGCTGGATTGGAAGGGGTCCTGATGAACCTATTGCTTGGTCACCCAGATGTCCAGATCTGAACCCTATCGACTTTAGCGTCTGGGGTTGCATGAAGAACGATGTGTATGCTGTAGAAATTATGAGCAAACAACAACTGAGGAATAGAATCCTTGAGGATGCAATTAGATATCGTCAGAAGCCATTGATTTTCCAGAATATTCGGTTTTCGTTAGTAAAACGGTGCCGATTGTGTATTCAAGAAAATGGGGGCCATTTCGAACATCTAATAAAAAATACACATTTGTAAATAAATCAGATTCAATCAAAAATTTGGGACCCTCGAAAAAAATCATTTCAATTCACTTTCATTTTTGTTACTCGAAATTTTTGAAGCATAATGAAAAATAGGCCGTATCTCGATAAAAACTGATAATTGTAAAAAGTGCCAAGGAGCAAAAAAGTTTCAAAAATAATGTGTTTGAATAATGGTGCCACAATAAGCATTAAATTGTAACGTACACAAAAATTTTGGGGGGGTTTAGGGGATCTCAACTCCCATAAATTTTTAACGGGGTGCAATAATTTCTAAATTTTTTTTAAGATGATGCTCTTATCATAAGAAAGCCACTTGTCAACTTTCAGTACAATATGTCGAACAACTGTCGAGATATTTGAAAAAATCTATTTTCATTTGGTAACTTCGAAGGGTTATAACTTTTTTCGCATGCACATTTGTACTATGGTAACTTGGGTTGGATCGAGTTATTTTTAGCCCCAAAATATGTGGTATGATTTATGACCTGCCTTTTTGTTACACCCTGTAGAGTACAGCCCCCTTTTTTGCCCCAGGTTTCAAGGTGTTTCTACATTTTCCAACTTAATTTTCTTTTTATTTTAATTGATTTGTGTTATCTTCCGTCGACGTCTAAAAGGTAGTGGTGCCCTAGGTTCTCATAGTCTGTCAATTCTCTGGTATACCCAGTGAAACACTAGCTTGGAGTCGAACCACCCTTCAGAGGAGTCTCTAGCCGAGCATCTGTCTCACGTGGAAAAAGTAAGGCTACAACTTCAACAACAATTTTTTAGTACAGCTCAGTTCAGTAAAAAATTATGTAAGTCATATGATGATATATGCATGGGAAATAAAAGTTTTAAGTGAATACTGAAAATTAAGCCGGAACCATGGAGGATAATAAATAAAAATAATACTTACTTTAATTTGTTATTTCATAATAAACATCTTAATGTAGATTTATCATTTGAATAATCATATTTTTATTGTTTAATTAATTATAGTGACCTTCTGTTTTACCAAAAAAGTTTAATTAATAAGACTGTTTTATTTAGAGCAGTATTTGCATAAATACGTGAATTTTATTTAAATATTTATAAAAAACCCGATAAATCAAAAAATATTATATAAGTTTACGTGAAACTACTTATATTATTTATTATAAAAAAAACATACATAATAAAGTAAGACAGTTGTTGTTAAAACCGTAGAAAATGGCTCGGTGAAGGCGAGCTATGTTATTTTCGAACAAAATGTATGAACAAGGTATTTAAGGATGGTTTGACTTATCTAAGTTTTAACTAAGCAGCTTTCTGCTTTACTTTGGAAGCTCCATTTGTGATATAAAATCTAAGAACTTGTCTAATTTATGATTTAAGGAAGGTTTTTTTATTCTATTGTTTTTCGAATATATCTATGAGCCTATAATGTAAGTATTTCAGGAAATATATTTTTTCCACTACTAGCTGTGATGTTGACAATTATTGCTTCTTTCAGCTAATTGAGAAGTTCTTTATAAGTGGTTGATAATTATCTATTATATCTAGAGTTAACTGTATAAACCCTCACTTCGTGGAATCTACTCATCATATG
>CAJUYH010012016.1:0-10456 GCA_910591685.1 Galerucella tenella | reverse complement strand
TTTGTCTTGTAGGTTTATACTACCTGTACACCGAAAATCAGCCGTTCAAAAGCGCTCTCATGGCACTGTATTACCTTGCTTGAAAGCAATAAACAAAATACTAATAACGTATCCCTCCATAAAAATGTTTGTTTTCGTTGGCTCTGCTTCACTAAGTAATTCGTGGTTTTGGATATCAAAAGCTGGGCTTAGTTTTCCATTAGCTACTTTCCAGGATTGTAAAGAACCAGCTTACACTGTTTAAATGTAAATAAATAGATATATTATACTAGCCGCTTTAAACACATTACCCTCGAACTTATTAGTTTCTGCTTCGACAAAGATCCCAGTTATGTAGTAAATCGTGAGAATAAGATTGGATCATAAACAGCACCAGGCTAGAGCACTCCACTCCAGCGAGTGGAATTCGGCACCAATTAAAATATTTTCTCCACCACTAGCTGTGAAATTGATAATAATTATTGCTTCTTCTAGCCAACTGAGAAGTTGAATTTCTCTATTAGTGGTTAATAATGTTTTCTATTATTAGCCTAGATCAATAATAGACAAATTCAAATATTTTGAGAATTCAGGGATAGTTGTTCAACAAAAACTTGAGCAACATAATTTTGTATACCCAGGAGATTGTCTTTAACATATTTGCTGCTTGAAATTACCTATCAACATAAAATTATTTGAATACAAATGCCATTAGTTTGAAATTCGCGCTCAACCAAAAATGACATAACGAGTACGTGCATAATAGGTGTGTTCTTTTTGACTGATATCTCAGTTAATCTCAGCTCAAATCGGTAATGTGCGCGTTCTTTTTGATTTACTCACTTCGAAGTGAGTTGAGATTTTTCCTCCCCCTTCACCGATGCTGAATGTGATGTGAGGGGGTACCAGTTGGACTTGAGTCGGAAATAAAGTGGAGGGGATGAAGAAATGTTTGATTTTGTTTACATATAAACACACATAACCTAATTTTCTTTTGTTACAAATTATCAATTGACTAAATAAAAAAGGAATAATTATTGTCACAATAATATTATTAGATGCGAATTCGAATTTATATGTTTATATGTCTCTTATTCACGCATGCGTCGGCAAATCGCGCGTTTCAATTGAGTACTTCCTTCTTTTTGGTGCTTACTCACATCACTTTATCTCAGATCACTTTAACTGGAGTGAGCTGAGATCTGTCAAAAAGAACACACCTAATATATTGTCAGTCAGACGACGGAGTAAACGCTTCTCGTGGTGCGTTGTGAATTATTTTAAATTTTTGTCTTAAAATTGGCTAGTAATGGAAAAAATTGTATATACACCGTGTTGGTGAAGACATTTATAAGCCTCGCACCTCATTTCGCTCGGGGCAAAGAATTTTGGTGCTCGGTCAATAATAATAGTCTTCACCACTTTGGTGTATAGTATACTATTATCCGCTATCACTGGGATGGGGTGTGCAATTAATATTAAATTGGACGCCACCAGCAGCCACCAAGTTTTAAGCGAAACGAAAGCAAAAGGTGGAAAGCTGGTATCACCTGAAAAAAATTAACGTTTAGTTACTAAAAAATTGAATTAAATGAAACTACTTATTCCCAAACACGTTTATCCAATTCAATAATTATTGAATAATAAATACAAAAAAAGAAAATCATCAACTTATTTTAAATGGCTGGAGTTGTTTGCAGCTCTTAGGCTGTAGACCTGGAATGGAACGAGAACTTGACGATTCCCGAGTTGACTTGAAGTTGTTAACTTGCCGTCTGTAGAGCTGCGGAAAAAAGAAAAAAATTGGGATGTGGAGCTGGAAAAAAAACAATATGAAGGAACGAATGAATAGAACAGATCAGATGAAGAAGGAGCTTATGCTATAGCACATACAAAATCCCATGTGTTAAAATACAACTTACCGGTGATCTGTTTTATTCTCTTAGTTTGGTTTCTTAAATATACAAAAAATGCAAATTAGCGAAGAAGCAATAAATATACCTAAATAAGCACTACACTAGAAAATAACCTAGGGAAATTACAATAATTAACTTACCAGCCAGACAATAAAAAATTGTTCACCGACAATAATTTAAAAGAAAATATTCAAATGCTGCAGTCTTAGTGGCAGTTAGAGAAAAGAAAGAAAATTGAAATTTCGTACTTCTAAAAATAGAAATGATTTATTTTGGAGCGACTTATGCGACAAGGAAACGGCATGTTTATAAATTTAGTAGATACTTGGGAGGAAGTGACTAAGGAACCACAAAAATTAACCAAATAAAATAGTTTTTTAAAGAAAAAACGTAACATTCTGAACAAAATGCTTTTGTTGTCAATTATCGATATCCATTTTCCTTTTTCTGCGTACTCAAAATTATTTTCAGTATATAATCTATACTTATCAATTTTTATCTGCTTCATTTGGATTAATTGATTTTACAATTCTTCATTAACTAATTTTAACTTTCCTTTTCTCACAATATTTATGAAATTGAATATATAGTAGTTGCGGGGCTGATGGTTGGGTTTTACACTGAATTTTGAGAGGGTTATTATGTGGCTTGGGAAACAGACTCCTAAAAGCACTTTAGGTTTTTTTATAACAAGGATAAAAATAAGGATGCATTTTAAGAAAATAATGAAAATTTGACAAAATCCATGAACAAACAAAGGCGGATATAGAATCAGTAGGATGAGATTTCCTTCTCCCATGACACTATTTATTATTACATCACTGTTCTCACATTATTTCTGTATGTATAATGAAAATGTAGATATTAATTTAGAGCAATCGCTTTAACAGTTCTGTAATTAATTGTATAAATGTGTGAATAATTGTAATAATGATGAATGTGATTTTTGTCTGCTTCTTTATGACAATTTAGTTATTATTTAGTATTTAGGAATATACTAAGTATATTATTGCACCATAAACTTTGTATATTATGTAAAGCTCTAAAAGACTTCAATAAACTAATTATTATAGATTTAATTTCATTTTCCACTGACTTCTAAAGAAGTATATCTATATAGTAGGTATACAGGGAAATTCGAAACATGTCTGGAATATCTTCTAGGTGCTGTGCCCAAGTATTCTAAATTGCAGTGCAATTCGTAAGTATGTGGATTGGGGTTTCACAGAATCCTCATTCTTCATCCTCTACCATTTTGAGCTTTTTCAAGTTCCCATCCGGGCGACAATGCCCCGTTAGGATCCCTGTTGAAACACTTAGTGGTCTTTGTCTTGTGCATTCACTAGAGATCTCAACGGGCTGTAGACCCCCAGCAGAATCTTTGCTAGTCCAGCTGCTACTTTATTCCTCTCTATTCCAGTGTGTCCTGGAGCCCACAGTAAGGTGACTATATTTTTATAGCCTGATACCCCAGTTTGGAACTGATAACACGAGAGGTCAGTGCTTTAATGACTGCTTGACTATCCGACATTATTGTAACGTTTATTCTAATGTATATTTACAATTAATTTATATTTACAGATTTATATTCAAAATACAGTCCTTATTTAATAATTTATATAATACACTAAACACACACTAACTATAATTTATATGAGAGTCACTTTATCGAGGCGCGATTGCTTTCTTTCAGTATCAACACTAACTGACTAACTAACTCCGCTGCGATGCTCGTCGCCTATTTATACTCGCACGTCTTGTTCTAGAAACCTCTCGAAGTTCTGGTGGATGCGCTGGGTTTTTCTAGATGTTACGTATTCCAGAAAACTCTCGAAAATAAGGCGGAGGAGCCATAGTCGTATCATATGGAAATTTCACTGGGGGCACTAATTGAGCACATTAATGCAGCAGCTGGCGTAACATTATTATAATCCTTTGTCAATATTGAACTAGCACACTTTCTTAAAGCGTGAATTTCCATTTGAAAGATACTTGGGGTTTTTCCTAAGCTTTTAGAGTGCTTGGTTCCTGGACCGAACACTCCTATCCCAGCTCCTTCTAGTGCTATTGAGCCGTCTGTATACCATTGAATGGCATTTTTACCATGTCTGATAATGGTATTTGAATCCTACTCCTTCTTGTTGTTTAATCTTTGGAAAGCTATACATTTTCATCATACCATCTTGTGACATGTCCCAGGTATTCTGATTTCTAAGAAGTAGGGAGATGTTTTTTTATTGATTCCCTTTTCACTTAGTCTGTAGATATCTTGTTCTTTCTGCAACATTTCTACCACCATATGTAGAGGTGAAAGGTTGAGAATCCCATGGCTGCCTGTGAGAATGCTCTCATCGTAGAGGTTTTCTCTCGTCGTCAATAAGCTAGTACTACTACTCCACGCAATGGCGCTAAGTGATAATTGGCAGTGTACATTCAGCTTAGGATTTTTTCTGTTACAGTGCCAATTCCCCCCTGCCAGATTCGTGCACACCATAGAGCGTTATATATAATGACTTTTCATGTTTGTTCCACAATTTACTGCCTGGAGTCAATCCTAGATATTTAACTTCTTGTCTCCATCCTTCCTCACTCCCGAGTTGAATGGTTTTGAAGTTGAGTTTCATTTTCTTAGAGAAGGCCATTAAGATAGTTTTGGTGGGGTTGATGTTGAGTCGATGCCACAAAGTGTTTTCGAATTTTCCTCTGGCTGTTATGACAATTTAATCGGCATATTTTTGGCAGGATATTCCGAGATGAGTCAAACCACATAGGAGTTCGTCAACCGCCAGGATCCACATTGATGGGGATTCTACTCCTCCCAGTGGACATCCTTTGGTTGTAAAGATGGAGACAATCTATTCGCTCGCTTTCGCCTCTGCTGCTCTAGTGGTGAGCAGTTCCGAAATCCACTTGGATGTCTACACCACAGAACACGGGTCTACACCTCTTCTATTTAATGCTCTTTTGACAGCCTCATGTAGAGTACTGTCAAAAGCTATATCCATAAATGCAATTGTTGAACGATACTTCGTCTTAAAAAGCACCAAGTCAGGTGCAACTACGGCTCCTATTTAAGTGTTAAATGTACCTACCAATTAAAGTTGGTGACACTTAGATTTTATTTTACAGGTACCACTCATTTGAAGTATTTTGCAGATTTTGGTAGATGTATCGAATGCTTGTGAAATAATGAATAGATTCTCGGAAAATATTGCTGCACTACGACCACTAACATATACAGTGTATCGGTAACGACGATTCCAAGATTGAAATTATTGACAGTACCTAACAGCCAGTATAACGAATGAAGTTCCTTCGGAAATACTCTTTATAGTATGGCGTGCCGTTTTGGTATTTAATAACATCGTTTTAAAAGAGGAAAAAAATATATATCTCTTCTTTCAAACATTTTTATTTCGAAATTATTCTGTTGAAGAATTAAAATTATGTTTTTCATAATGATAATACGGGAATTTCTATTATGAAAAACATAATATAAATTGCCGATTTAAAATTATGAAATACATAATAAAAATTCATGAATTAAAATTATGAAAAACATAATAGAAATTCAATTTACATTATGTATTGAGGTTGCCTATTCTGCAGTAATGCATTTACTATCCGATTTCAGGTACTTGCATTAGATTAGTATAGGCAACCTCAATACATAATGGAAATTGAATTTCTATTATGTTTTCAATAATTTTAATTCTTGAATTTCTATTATGTTTTTCATAATGGAAATTTGTGTATTATTATTATGAAAAACATAATGGAAATTCAACAATTAAAATTATTGAAAACACAATGGAAATTGAAGAAAAAAAATGAGAAACATAATACAAATCCGTTTTGTATTATTTATTCAATAATTTTAATTCTTGAATTTCTAATATGCTTTTCATAATTTTAATACTTGAATTTCAATTATGATTCTAATAATAATAATACATGTATTTCAATTATGAAAAACATAATAGTAATTACCGATTTAAAATTATGAAAAACATAATAGAAATTCAAGAATTAAAATTATTGAAAACATAATAGAAATTCAATTTACATTATGTATTGAGGTTGCCTATTCTGCAGTAATGCATTTACTATACGATTTCAGGTACTTGCATTAGATTAGTATAGGCAACCTCAATACATAATGGAAATTGAATTTTTATTATGTTTTTCATAATTTTAATTCATGAATTTTTATTATGTATTTCATAATTTTAAATCGGCAATTTATTATGTTTTTCATAATGGAAATTCCTGTATTATTATTATGAAAAATATAATTTTAATTCATTAACAGAATAATTAGGGAATAAACATTTTTGAAAGAAGAGATATTTTTGTTTTTAAAACGATGTTATTAAATACCAAAACGGCACGCCATATATTATAGTATGTATTTGAAGGTATGGAAATGGTGAAATGTGAAATTTGTTTAAATAAAGTCAATAGATTTATCATTTATAGTTTACATCATAATCTATTAAGGGGAAAGTAGGTGTAAAACATTTTTCCGCTGGATTGAATATTACGGTTGGAATGCTTCACACATGGTTGAACCTACTTAAGCTCGAGAATATTTAAAATTAAGGATGACAAACTCATAATTTAAGTTCACTTTTGGTCTATGTAGACGATTACTAGGTTATGGAATCGCACGTCACCTAGTGTAATGTGTATGAGTCAGAGTATCATGTTTAATACATGTCATCCTATCGATTATACATAAGTATATCTATTTTCTGGAAAGTGAAATTTCATGCAGATAATTTAAATTTAAACCAAACCACTATAACTGTAGCATTTATTGTAGCTTGTTAATCAATTGATCAAGAACAGAAACATTTAGTATGCTCACCAATTTTTTCAACGCAATCATCAGCGATTTTTTTTAAAAGCATGTTGGTAATTTACTATGCAAATCGTGTCAATTATTAATTGAAGAAAAAATATGAAATATAAGTTTAAAGTATTTAAATATTGTTTTATTTTGGTAACTTATCTCGTATTTTCTATAATTACCCACGTATTGCCTCCAATGGGTTAGTTAGAAAGTCGTGATAGATTTGAAATGAATGTTTTATGGCACGTTTTGGGATTTACTGTTTTAAACATTGTTTTCGCAAATTATGAATGTGGCATTGAAAATGCACTATCTCATCGAAATAATACCTACACAAGATCCATTGATGCGTCGAGTGATAATTCCCAGAGCCCCAATTGGGAAACGCAGTATTCTGTTTATGATAGACTAGTACGGGCAAAATATGGAAAAAGTAAGTTTTATTCATCCATTCGCATGAAATTTAACCTAAAATTATCATCTCGATTACCACTCTTGGAAATTTTAAGTCTCAAGGGACATTTTCACCACCTTCAGATAAAACTTAAGTGATAATTAAATCGCTAAAGGGTAACATAACTCTTTGCACCAAACGGTAAGTGTCACTTATCTGCCAGTTAGTTCCCCTTAATTTAAGCGGTAGTTAGAACGGCCCTCGAATGTATTTATGTGACAATCAACCTTTTGGATAACGCAACCAAAGATCTGAGTTGAAGTAAGAGGTAATAAAGTGCTTCAAGTACTTCAATTATTATCCATTCAGGATCACTTAGGTTTCTTGGGTTTCAAGTGGAACAATTGTACCCAGTACCTAGTACCGTTTGTTCATTAATGATGTGCAGCGTTAACTCTGTTTAGGGAACTTTCAGAACATACCCCTCACCACCTCCTGTTGGAGTTTAGGAAGCTTTTTCTTCCGCGACATCTTTTTGCCCTTGTTTCTTCTAATTCTCATGCAGTATTTAGAGAATTCACATTTCGAAGATTTTGACTTGGGGGTATGGAATTAAAAGACGACGTGATTCTCTTCCAGCTTGCCTGCTTTTTTCTCCACGTTACCACATCAGTTTTCTTGCATCAAATTATGTATTTTTTTTTGGAAAACTAAATTGAATAGTTGTTTTTCCTGCTTAGTGCAGTTAACACCTAGCTGCCTCTTTGCAGATTGGGAATTCGAGTCTATAAATGATTATATAATTCCTGATAAAGTTAACCAATAGAAATTACGAATTGATCTAGTTATGGCGTATATATAATCGATCATACGCTAAGTGACGTAATTTAATCGGAATCAAGCCATACCTGAAGAAAAGCAATTAACATCATCTTTACATGAGAGAAAAAACGCTGCCGTGTACTACCAATATAGCTAACAGCAGATAACAATAAGTGTACGTTCAATACTAATAAAGAATATAATATTATGATTTATTATTATCGGTCCATTCATTCTAATAATCGTGACAAATTCCTCTCGAGTTATCGAAAATAATCGATTATCTTCGCAACTCCTTGGATATTATAGAAATAACAGGTTACCCTAGTTAAGTGGAAATTAAACAAAGTTTCAGTGTTAATAGCTTGAGTGTAAGTATAGTTACTATTATATTTTTCATTGGTATCTTCGATCCCAAATTTTGACATTATTAGTTGATATTCTGTTACAGTGACATTTTTCATTAATTTCAAATCCAAATGCTAACAATTTTTGCGTTGTAGCTCAAATCATTAAAACAATGTCAGTTATTGCAGTTTTAAGACGCAGTAGTAACATTTTGAGCAAAAATTTAATATGTACATATAATTTACAACGTAATTTTTGTTCTGATGACTGTGGCGAAGAAAAAAAGGGGATCATTTTGGGGGTCTATGAGGGCGAAAATGAAGACGTGATTCTTACCAAAGCCGCATCAAAATTTAATGATCATCTAGGTGGAAAATTATACGACCTGATAAAAAAAGCTGGTCCTAACATCAAAATTACACAAAAGGGAAACGGCAAGGTATTTAACAATATCGACAAAGAATTTTGGTCTCTTTGTGTTGTGGGGCTAGGAAAGGAAAATCTTGGATATAATGAATTGGAAGCAATAGACGAAGGTTTGGAAGCTGTCAGACAAGCTGCAGGAACAGGCGCGCAATTACTGAAAAAGGAAGGTGTCACAAGAATTTTGATAGAAGGGCTGGGACATCCAGAGCAAGCAGCAGAAGGTAGTGCTCTCGCGCTCTGGAGATACCAAGAAAACAGATCCCGACAATACTGGCAAGTCATACCTACATTGGAATTATTTGACGACTGCGATGCCGAAGGCTTCCAGCGAGGTTTGTTCAAAGCCGAATCTCAAAATTTAGCAAGACGTCTGTCAGATACTCCTGCCAACCAGATGACACCACTTCACTTTGCGCAAGAGACTGTAAACGAACTCTGTCCATGTGGAATAAAGGTGCAAGTTCATGACAAGGACTGGATCGAAACAAAGAAAATGCAACTATTTCTGACTGCAGCCCGAGGTTCTTGTGAGCCACCAGTTTGCTTGGAAATTTCGTATTGCGGCGCACCTTTGGATTCCAAACCCATTATGATGGTAGGCAAAGGTATTACTTTTGATAGTGGTGGTTTATGCCTTAAGAAATGTGAGAACATGCCAAAGTACAGAGGAGATATGTGTGGTGCGGCTTGTGTGATAGCAGCTATTCGAGCCGCATCAGCGCTAAGTCTTCCCATCAACATTGAATGTATCATTCTTCTGTGCGAAAATATGCCAAGTGGCATGGCCATGAGATGTGGAGATGTTGTGATGAGTTTGAATAATAAATCTGTAATGATAACCGATACAGATAACGAAGGTAGACTCGTAATGGCTGATGCGCTCGTATATGGACAACATATATACAAACCCCGTCTCATAATCGATGTAGCCACGTTAACACCCGGAGTAAGGGCTGCGCTTGGATCTGCTGCAAGTGGAGTTTTCACCAATTCTCAAACAATGTGGTCTCAAACCCGAAAGGCCGGCATTATAACCGGAGATAGAGTTTGGAGACTACCGCTGTGGAAATACTTCATGAAAAAAGTCAATCGCTTCACTTCTCATGATGTCAACAATAAAGGCCTTGGACATGGTTCTTCCTGTTTGGGTGCTGCATTTTTGAACGAATTCGTAGATTGCATTGATTGGATTCATTTTGATACTACAGGTGTGGGCTTATTGAGCGAACATAAGAATTATTCCTATTTAACTCAAGGCCGTATGACTGGTCGTCCTACACGAACCCTGATTCAGCTGTTGTACCAGTTAGCCTGCCCTTCTGAAGGTCAAAGAAAAATCGAGTGAATATTATTTTTTCGTCAATAAATTTTCTTCCGTCCAGATTTATTTGTTTTATTTTAATTTATTGCCTTATTAATTTCGAATAATATTATATACAGACCGAATAGAAATAAAACTAATTGCAAGGGGTGGGATATTATTAATATAATTTTTTGGCAAAAATTTTATAAGAAATAATACTTTTCATATTATGATGCTTCCAAAATATGAAAAGAATATATTATTCAACATCGTCAAAGTAGGGATATGAATCCTAAAGCTAGGGTAAATACGTAGGTACTATAATATTATTGG
This sequence comes from Galerucella tenella, assembly GCA_910591685.1. Lineage (NCBI taxonomy): Eukaryota > Metazoa > Arthropoda > Insecta > Coleoptera > Chrysomelidae > Galerucella > Galerucella tenella. The sequence continues at coordinate 80 of CAJUYH010012016.1, read as the reverse complement.
GGTGAATATTTATTGCGCCCCCTTTTTTCTAGTAAGTTCATAGTGAAGGACTCATAGGTTAGAAGTTCATTCCCTGGAGG
>CAJUYH010012015.1:0-10456 GCA_910591685.1 Galerucella tenella | reverse complement strand
GTTCCAGTACCAGTTTTTCATTTTCATATAATCATAATAATTCAAAACCTTTGAAGATTTGACAACTCAACTTTGTTCATTTGAAAGAAATTTTATGAAACAACAAAGAGAGAGTTCTGTTTCACAGGAGGCTTTAGCTGCAGATTCAAATCAAAAGTTCAAGACTAAAAATAAAGTTAAAAATAAGAGTAACTTTAAAACTCAACATCCAAGTAGCTCTCGTAAAGATAAATGTAATTATTGCCATTCTGTTGGACATTGAGTCAAAGATTGTCATAAATGGAAGTCGGATGGTAGACCAAAACGAACTCAAGAAGTTTCATCCGTTGATAATACAGGACTTATGATAGAAGCCCTTTCAGTTGACATTCCTACAGATTCATCTACTTGGTGGATAGACAATGGTGCTACAAAACATGTGACAAACACCGATTTGTATTATGTAGATTTTAAGAAGTTTGAAATGCCATATGCTATAAGATCAGCAGGAAAAGAAGTCCTACCTGCTGTAGGTAGTGGAACGATTAAAGTAAAGAACTTCACCACTGGAGAATTATATTTACTTAAAGATGTATGGTATGTTCCTAAACTATGTAGAAATCTGTTTTCTGTGTTAGCAGTACAAGATAAAAATCCAAGAAGTTTATTCAAATCTACAGCAACAGAGTGTTGGCTTTCAAATCAGGGAAAGTTAATACTATCTGGAAACAGAGAAATCGGTGGCACACTATTCAAAGCAGCAATAAAATCATTAGAACCTGAAGAAAATCCTGAGGTAAGCATTGTTGATAATAGACTGCACCTGTACCATGAGAGATGGGGCCATCAAGATATAAGACAAGTGCAAGCAAAAATGCAAAAAGAGTTGCATATGAAAACAGATAAATCAGAAAAACAGTTATGCGAGCCGTGTATATATGGAAAGGCGCACAGGCTACCATTTGGTGAAAGAGAAAAATCGACAAAACCAGGAGAGTTACTATCAGCAGATGTATGTGGACCTTTTGCAGAGTCATTTTCCAAGAAGAAATATCTGGTTATTTTTAAGGATAGTTATACAAAGTTTCGATATATGGCTATCTAATGACTCAAAAATCAGAAGTAAAAGAAATATTTAAAAAGGTTCTTCAGCATGCAAAAACAGTAGGCCATTCCATTAAAGAACTGATAAGCGATAATGGTGGTGAGATGGATAATAAAGAAATTAGAGACATTCTAAGTGCAGAGGGAGTTACACAGAGACTAACAGCCCCCTACACACCCCAGCAAAATTCAATTTGTGAACGTGATTTTCGCACAACTATTGAAATGGCAAGAACTTTTAAATATTCTAATAAAAATGTAGTTTTTCCAGAGGCTATGTGGGCTGAGTTTGTAACAACATCCCTATATATATTAAATAGAACAGGCAAATCATCTGTGGATGGTGTAAGTCCTTACGAGCTTTGGTTAGGTAAGAAACCAAGGATTAAACATTTAAGAATCGGCATATGCAAGAAAGATATTAGATCGTTTTAATTTTAGTCAATGCAAACCAATGTCAACGCCTATGGTGAAGTTAGAAGCATATAATCAAGAAAGTAGAGATCAAAATCATAACTTTCCTTACAGAGAAGCTGTAGGGGCATTGATGTACTTAATGGTTGGCACTAGACCAGATTTAGCCTACACTGTTAGTGTATTGTCAAGAACACTAGACTGCTCAAGCACAGAAGATGTAGCTAGACTAAAAAGACTATTTCGGTACATCAAAGGTACACTTAATTTTGGAATATGTTACAGATCAGATGGAAGTACCAAGTTGGATTGCTACAGTGATGCAGATTTTGGAGGTTGCAATAGAACTGGTCGTTCCACTTCATGTGTTGTAGTTACATAGGCAGGAGGTGCAGTTTCATGGATAAGTCAAAGGCAACAGTTGACTGCTACATCAACAACTGAGGCAGAGCTAGTAGCAGCTAATGAGGCAGTTAAAGAAATCATATGGCTGTCGAGACTATATGAAGGGATGGGTTACCCAAAACAAGTTCCTACTCTGTTGATAGACAATCAGGCAACTATCCCAAGTAGCACATAAATTTCCTTTTGAAACACAATTATTATATACCTGGTTTATTAAAGCGTCTAGGTTACTTTTTTATTATATAAAAGTTTTATAACTCGCAAATTTGTTGCGGAAGCAAAAGCATCGTATAAATAAGTCACAAAAATGTCATTATGATAAATTAATATAACAGTCGTAAGCCTTGAAAAAAAATACACTCCAACATGTTTATAAAATAATGCTTATAAAACTATTTTGTGTAAACACAAATTTATTTTATAATAGGTTTATAGCAGCTTTCAGAAACATTTATAAACGCGTTACAAAAATATGACTTATTGTTTCAATGAAGTTTTATTAATATATTTTGTAATTGTTTTCATGACAGTTTAATAAAATAATGTAGGTTACGCAATACTCATGTTTCATAAATGATTTTTAATAAATCATAAATCAATTATAAAAGTGTTAAGTAAACTTTATAAAGCAGTTATAAAATTAACCTAACTATTTAGTTAGGTACTATAATAAACCATAAACCATAAATTGGCACCGACATTTTTTAAAAGCATGTCTAACGAATGGAAAAAAATAAAAAGAAGTGGATATTTTAAAAGAAAATTAAAACGTTATAGAGAAAGGGCCTTAGAGTCCAGTATTTCCACAACTCTAGCTAATAGCAGACCAGTTCAGTCACTTTTGGTGGAATGTGATTCATTATCTGTACATGAGGATCTTACAAGCCCTTTGAAAGAGATTCATAATCAGTCTATCCAGAATATTATTTATGACCCAAGTGACGAATGTGACGATGATGATGATGATGTTTTTCCTTACTTCGCGCAGAATGTCGAACAATAAACAAAAAAACAAAACCTTTTGTATTAATTTTTAATTTAATTCTTAATTTGTAATATCGTAAACTAAATAACAAAATAGGTTATATTCTTTGAGCGGTATTTTTCTGGTCCGTTCTTTCGTTCTTAACGCCTAGTTTCACTTCCAGATTATTCTGAATTCGGAGCAATGTCTTTTTATGAAGAAACACATGGAATGAAAAGAGTGCGATAGAAACTCGATTCACTCTGATTACTCTAGAATACCTAGACGTAAATGAACGTGACTAGACGAACTCGCACATTGTTTGAAGTGGTAACATGTGGTAACGTGTACTGTGGAAGTGGATTGAAGAAGGAGAAAAGAAAGCGGTGTTGTAAAGTTTCAAAATTTTCTGTAACCTTAACTATTTACTTTCTTCCTCGTATTTAAATCTTAAATTTTCAATTCAATAAATAATAGTAATAAAATAAATACGAAGACACCCTACTAAAAATATGCTTATGATTTATCGCTAAGTAATGATATAAAGAATTATTGCCTTTCACTATTATAATAATTGATATGTCAAATTAGGAATAAATGTAATAACAATTTAGCTCACATAAGAATAATTTTCGGAAAATAGCTAGGTTGGATAATAAAACATACCTAACAGTCGATTTAAATTTTCCGGTATATGGTTTTATGTAATCGAAAAGTTCGTTTTCTTACTGAATTAAATTTTATTAATTTGATTAATCTAAACTTTAGAAGTGAGTATAATCGGTACCTACCTACCAATCTATAGGAAATAAATGAAAATTTTAAAATCAACTTTAACCCTATATTATTATAATGTTTATTTTTCAAAATGTTTAAAAGACTTACAACTCTTAATTATGGCAACAAAGCAATATGACATTTCTTTTATATTTTATTATTATTTTGTTATGTGTATCCGGATTACTTTATAGAATGAAATTATTTTATAAGTGCTTTCTTCATGACAAAACTGATTTATTAGTTGACGCCATAGTTTTTAGCGATATTTCAGCTTCACTGCATTGAAATATCATTAAACAAAATAATTTTAAAGAGTTACCAACATAAATTAAATATTTTTGAATAAATAAACTCATTTCCTAAAGTATACAAGGTAAAACTGCTAACATTTTTGATTTTTTATTTTTTACATAAAATTTTAATTCATCTTATATTTTTAAATATTTGTTGAAACGGCGGCGCTTAAATTTTTTACCGCAAATATATATATATTCTATCAGTAAAGTCACCTTGGTAAGTAAAATTTGGTTGAAGGAATCTTTAAAATCTTTTAATACCTATATTTTTTGTGTCTCCATCTTAAAAGAAATGGCCATATTAGATGTGGCTCTGGAACCATGCATACATTCTAAATATTTAGTGAAATTTATAAGTATGAGCCAAAATGACTTTTATTACAGTTATAAAATAAAAATGTCTAGGATTAGCAAAAATGCTATAATATTTAGTTAAAAACATGTGTCTCGAAAATATTCATAAAATTTTAATATAACAGTTATATTAAAGCTTTGTAGATATACTCAAGAAGGTTAAAAAATATTTATAAAACTGTTTTATAATTAGTTATAAAATTGACATAATTGTGTTGTATAAGATATTTCAAATTATTATGTAGCGTATATATATCTGTTATATAAGTATTTTTATGATTAATATTACGACTCTTAGTCGACAAATATGTTTTATAATCCTGGGCCCTTTTCGTGTTTATTGGTGTCATATAAGTGTTTATAAAATATTTTGAAGCAAAAATTGTTATTTTAAAAATTATTATGTAGTAGTTTATATAACTCTTATAAATGAATTTTTGTTACTTGGGATACGACTTTGTCATAACCCAGAGTACCATCATCGTACGAAGCACATAAAAATAAAGTACTTTTTATTAGAGAAAAGGTATTAGAAGGTGTTCTCGAGGTTCAACATATCGCAACAGAAGCCCAGGTAGCAGACATTATGACCAAGCCACTTCCAAGACCAAGGCTAGTGAGTTTGAATGGAAAGATGGGACTTTCTTCAGACACTTAGCAATTCTCATTAGATATTTTTTTTATTTTAGTTTTCATCTTATTATATGCATAGATAAAGTAAAATGAAAAAGGGAAAGTATTGTAGTTAGCGATTTACTTACTTACTATATGTTTTTAATTTACGTAATCATAGCAACATCAGTTTATAAAAAGAAGTCAGATTGAGTGACATATTTTTTGTAGTACATTTTTACTTTCAAGATATTAAATACCATTCCAATTGTACAGTCTTTATTTGCTCTGAAAATTCAATAATAAAATAAATAAAACTTTTCCTAATTATTCAAACATATTTTGATGCTCTCAGGCTTCAGTCTGATCTTGATAATCTATCAAACTGGTGCTCCTTAAATGGCATGGACTTGAATGCTATTAAGTGCCATGTCATGCGCTTTTATCGATCCCATGTACCTTCTACTACTTTCGATTATACCTTAAATGGTCATGTCTTGGAGTCTGTTAATCAAATCAAAGACCTTGGAGTTATTCTAGATCCCACCTTAAGCTTCAATCAACACATACCTACAGCTATCCATAAATCCATGAAAATGTTAGGTTTTATCAAAAGGCTAACCCACGATTTTACTGACACATCTGCAATTAGAGTCCTTTATTGTTCACTTGTCCGACCCCATCTAGATTATTGTTCTTCTGTCTGGTCTCCTCATTACTTAAGACTCAGCAGGAACATTGAAAATGTCCAACACAATTTTCTTAGATACATGGCCTATAAATTGGGTATCTTTTGCGATTATGAATTGTTAGAGCATTTTCTGAACATCCCCTCCTTGGAAACTAGGAGGAAACAGAGAGACCTGACATTACTTTACAGTTGTGCTGAACTTCTAGCAAAAATTAATCTTCATGTTCAAACCCGATCAACCCGACAGCAACAAACATTTTATGTACCTTTTTATCGTTTAAACAATACTTTCAATAGCTGTATTCCAAGAATGTTAAGATTAGCCAATACTCATAATGATCTTGAGATGTTTAACACCCCCTTTCATCACTTTAAAACTCAGTTACTGAATACCGAGCTTTAATGTTTTAATGTTAATGCTTTATTTAAGCTTATTGTCTATTGTCTTTTGTCTTTTTAAATTTTTAACCTCTTTTTTACTTATTCTTTATTGTATGACGTAATTATTCCATATTTTTTCATTTTATTTTAATTATAATTTTAAAATTGTAATTTATACCTAAAATGGGCTTGCCCGTAAATAAATAAATAAATAAATAATAGCAACAAAAGGTTTAAGATAAACCCTGTGGACAAGCAATTCATTGATATTTTAAACAAAAGTGTTGCTCTTAGGGAAAAAGACATGCAGAAGTTCCAAATAAGGATGATGATGACGACAAACTATTTTGTATGTCTTTGTACACTGAGCTCCAAAAAGTACCTGCACATGGGCGGCTCCGTACAAAAATACAGTTATTAGAAGTCATTCAGAGGGCCCAAGAATTCTATAACCCCTCACAAATTCCCCAAGTGCCTCCGAGTTATCACTCATCGTACCCACCACCCCAGACATTCAATCAAATGAATTACGGATCCAATGTTCAAAGGCACCAATTTCAACCGGTTCAAGAAAATTCCTCCTCTGGATTACTCATGGGTTACAGCAGCCAATCAGCACCTGCAGCACCAATGAGCACGACACCTTCTGTGGCATCAACAGCACTATCGCCAACGGACAGCACCATTTCTCAAGCAAACACGGATTTTTCTGATATTTAGGATTAATAAATTAGTTTCTAAAACATTACTTTGTCAATTATGCTAATTTTTTCCTAATTGAGGTTTAATAAAAATATTGTTGTCATTCTTATATTTAAACGTATAATATGAATTGTAATAAAATACCTTAATGTTACAACGAGTTTTTCTTCTGGTGAAATTGCATCCTTCCACAACATATTCACAAGGTAATATGTCATCAGTGACTAAAGATAATAGTTCATCAAATGAACTTATACTCATACGGAAGTAGTTGAAAAACTTGTTGGGGTATTCCCTTAATTTTGGGTATAGCGTCACAAATGAGCCCATGGTTAACCGGTCATCTATTAGGGGATGAATCCACCACCATCTTTGTCTTCTTTGCCAGAGCAAATAGACAAGGAGGAGGTGTGTCTATCCATTCCGAACAAAATATACTGATTGAACCATTAGTGATATCAAATACTCTTGAGGAAGAAATTGAAGCATGCGGTGCAAAAATGAAACTACCGGAGAAGAATGGTAACATATACATCATAGTGATATATAGGCAGCCAAATTATACAAATTTTAACAATTTTCTGAAGCATCTTGAATTGTTGTTGTATAGTATTTTTAAAAATGGTAACTTGTATGTAATATGTGGGGATATAAATGTGGATTTTTTGAGAGATAGTAATGAGAAGCTCAGCATTGTTAATTTGCTAGACGAATATGGTATAAGACATCACATAAATGAAGCTACAAGAGTAACATCTACTACCGCTACTTGTATTGATAATATATTTTCAAATATTGATGAGAGTGAGGTAAGTGTAAACGAATCATTTTTATCAGACCATACGTATCAGGTAGGTTCCTTTAATAATATGTATTGTAACATGATGAATAATAACAATTTTGTTCAAATGAGACAGTGCAATGATTCTAATATACAAGTTTTTCAGAATCACTTACTTAAAGAGAGCTGGGGTAAAATGTATCAAGCAATTTATTTTAAGGATCAATTTTCTATATTCTATAAAGATTTTCTTTATTGTTACAACCTTGCATTTCCTGTAAAGAATAGTTGTATAAAACAGACCAGAGGGAAGTGGTTTTCTCCTGAAATCCAGCAAATGCATTCTCATCTTAGTGAAATGAATAAATTACGAAAATCAATAAATAATCCTTGGTATACAGAAAGGTACAAACAATATAAAAAAGAATATAAAGCACTAGTAAAAAGTCAACAGAGGACTACTAACAACCAAAGAATTTTAAATTCACGAAACAAAATACTTGAAAGCTGGAAAATAATTTAAGAAAGTAAAGCAGCTAAAACTAATGGTGCATTTGCTGGCTTTCGGGAAAAAGATACTCCTTTGAAAATAGCAAATTACATAAATGAGTATTTCATAGAATGTAATAAGAGTCATCAGATACCAAATGACAATAGGCAAATACAAGGTTACCATTTAAGTTTCTTTTTATCTCCTACAACATCTGAAGAGATCATGTCAATAATACAAAAAACTTCTGATAAATTCTCCCCTGGCGTGGATGACATCAACGGCAAAGTGATTAAGGCTGTTGCTCCACTGATTGCTGAACCATTGTGTCATCTAGTCAATGAGTCATTTTCAAGTGGAATTTTTCCTGATATAAAGAAGTCAAAAGGTATACCTGTTTTTAAACATAAGGGATCCCCTGATGAAATTAGGAATTATAGACTAATATATATGTTTTCAGTGTCAATTCTCAAAAATCTTTGAATTAGCATATTCTAACAGGTTAACTAGATATTTAGCTTCATTCAATCTACTCCCTGATATACAACATGGATTTAGAAAAGCAAAATCAACTGAAACTGCGATTCAAGATACATTAGTACATCTATATAACTCATTAAATAATAAACAACACTCATTGTGCCTGTTCTACGATTTAAGTCGTGCTTTTGATACAATAGACCGAGGTTTATTGCTGATAAAGCTGGAAGCCCTAGGTGTAGAGGATTACCATTTGAGTGGGCAAATTCGTACCTGTCATATCGTACACAAATATCAATGTTTGGTAGTACTAAGTCTCTCTCAAGGGAATTAAATGTAGGAGTTCCGCAAGGGTCCATATTGGGTCCTTTATTTTTTATTATTTTTACATCTGACATCAAAGAAATTTGTAAATCCCCAGATCAAATAATTTTGTATGCAGATGACACAAACTTTTTTATATCTGATACGAACCTAGACAGACTAGTAGCGAATGGTATTCTATCTTCTAGGGAGTTTAATACTTACTGTGTTAGTAATGGACTTCAGCTAAATTCAACAAAAACATATTTCATGAGATTTTTGCCAAGAAATGTGTCATGACCTTTATTTAAACATCAATGGTAATTCTATTCAAACTTCAGACACAATTAAATTTTTAGGTATGACACTGGATCCAAAATTGACTTGGGAATCGCACACATAAAAGTAGTTTGTTCTAAATTAAGCACATGCTGTTACATAATGAGAAATCTGAGACATGCAGTTTCATTTGATGTATTGATAATATTATATTTTGGTATTGCAATATGGTCTAATATTTTGGGGTTCATCTGCTCATTTAGATAAAGCATTTGTAACACAAAAGAAAGTCATAAGAACTATGTTTAATGTTCATCCATCTACTAGTTGCAAACAATTATTTGTCAACTCACAAATTTTGACATTGCCCAGTCTATACATATTTAGAGTAATTCTTTACATTCATAACAATTTAAACAAGTTTGAGAGGAATGAGGAGCTACATTCTCATAATACTAGGTTACAAATTGGGCAAAATTCACCTGATTATATAGGCATCAAGTTATATAATAAAATTCAAACAATAATAGGAAAGGATAGCTTGACATCGACATTGGCATTTACATCCAATGTAAAAAAGTTTTTAAGGCATTTTACTCAGTGACTGAGTTTCTCAATTATTATAAATAAGTCTTAAAGTATTTTATTTTGGAGATCGCACTTGTATTTTCCTACGGGATTTTATTTAAAATTGTATTTGTATTTTGTATTATCTGTATTTGTATTTTGTATTATCTGTAGGTATTTTATATTTTGTATTATTGACTAGTCTTATAAGTTTTATATATTGTGTATTTGATATGTAAAATTTTAACGACGTAATAATAAATCTAAATCAATGACCAAAAACAGGTAAACTCCTCTAACTCCATGTGTTGGCACTGAGTACGCTGGTCCAACCATATCTATAGCAAGGCATTCTACACATGCTGCCATGAGCTCTCATGCATATTATTAGCGAAGAAAGGTATTGCTGCAATGTGAATAGCGCGCGCTTCTTACTGTGGAATGTGACGTAGTCGAGAAAGATCCGGGTCCAACTGCCGGATACCGTGCTTTGCGCTGTCAGCCAACATGCACTCGACTCGGCGTCCAACGCCCTCATGTGTACGGTTTCACTTCACAATTTGCCAACGCGCGCTCAACGAGGCGTCTAACGCCCTCATGTGTACATTGCCTAAAGATAACGTGTGCAAAGAAAGCTTGTTTATCATCTGATTCATCATTCAGCTGTGACGTCAAGTGGGATTATTAATTTTCAATAAAAAATAAACACCAAACTGAAAACACCACAGGTAGGGTATTTTCGCTGTAATACAGCGGTGATTGGATGAAATTTGACACATGACTTGATTGGTTTCTATATTCAGTAAAAAATTATCAGTAGTAATACCCCTAGGGTCTTGAAAATACCGAGATAATTTTGTCGTAGAAAAGCGTG
>CAJUYH010012014.1:0-10457 GCA_910591685.1 Galerucella tenella | reverse complement strand
ATCATCGGCATACCCAATCGTTAGAAAGCCCTCACCGTTTAAAAGGGAACATAAAACAATATTCCCTGTATAAAATTATGCCGATATTGGAAACAATTGATAAATATACAACGATATAAATCAACTTTAATGCCCTTTATATTTTTCCGCAGCAATATTTAGTCCAAGCAATCTGTCCCTGTATACAGTCGATACATCCTGTATATTAGATTTTAAGTAAATAATTTAAATATTTTTTCAATAAAAAAAATCTCCGTCACTGCTCATAGAGTGTTGTTTGGCTGGCGGCGGCGCACATCAGAAAGTGGCACATGGCCCACTTGCATTTTAGGGGGCCGACGGGGGGCTCGGGGGCACAGCGTGGTTGTTATGCGGACACACTTCCTACTTTAGCTTTGGTGGCGAACGTGCAGTATATACCGTGGCTCTTCGCCGATGCTCGATTGAGGACATCAACAATAACAACCAGAAGAAGAATTTCATCTGAAGAAGATGAAATGTGGTAGACGTATTTATTATAATAATTAATATTATCGTTATTATTTCGGACTGTTTGCTACAGTATTGGTATTAGAAGTATTTTAATACATAAAAATATTATATTTAGTCAAAAAATGGTAGTAATCATATGATAAATTGTATTCTGGGGGCCTGAACCCTTTTGCGGAATCAGCCCCAATGTAACATTGGAAGAAATAGATAAAGCCGAGAAAAAGAGAAGATCTGACCATTGGAAAGATCTTGTAGGGCTTATACAATCAAAGACTCTTCTGGGTGACTACAACCTGTGGAGATCAAATGAATGCATAAGTCAGAGTAAAACTGCGCTAATAGTTTTAACAGGGATCCTAAGGGGACATTGTCACTTGAATGGGCACCTGAAAAAGCTCAGAATAGTGGAGGAAGAAGAATGCAGATTTTGTGGCATGGATGAAGAAGCCTCCATCCACGTACTCTCCAACTCCACAGCACTTCAGAATCCTAGAGCACAGCACCTGGAAGACTACTGGATAGAAAAGGAACATTTACCTAAGTTGAAGCCTGCAGATATCCTAAAATTCCTCTGGGAAATAGGACCAAAGAAGCTACTAGTTTCTAAGACTCTCCTTAGAAACTGAGTAGAAGTAAGGGGGCACAATAGATCTTTCAGGTCTCAGTGAATGTCACTCCAAAATACATACATATATACATGATAAATTGTAAACTGTCAATAGCCTTATCATGACAACTCATAACCTAACAATAATTCCGACATTTTGGGATATCAGAATCAATAACATGCGGGTTGGAAAAGTATCCAGAAAAGGGTGTAGCTCCAATGTACCTAGTTCTCCTGCCAGCCATGCTCTGCTAACAAACGAGACTCCACGTGGAAAAGGAAGTAGAGCAAGCTACTGACAGTTGACAATTGACTTATGGTGAAGGTCGGATTGGAAGTGTTTGAAAGATATCAAACGGGAATTAAAGGAGACGGCAGGAAGACGAAACATCTCAATAGACATTCAAGAATCTCAATGGATAGTGAATTTTATTATCTCCAATTCCATTTGTGACATAGCTGTCATCTGACATCAACTAGAAAATGTTGCTTTCGTTTATTTGGGCTTCAAGCACTTGTGCGGGACGCCTCAGTCGTCGTTTTTGATAATAAAATTTTGCATATTTACATATTTTTAGTAAGGTTTAAATCGTAAACGGTACAATCTTAACCTTTAAATAAACGTCAAACCGGACAAACGTCAAATATTTAATGTCCGTGGCTTGAAGCTCATACTTTTCGGTATGTGCTTGAGGGGCAAGGGGGGGGGGGTAAGACTAGGCGTCACGCCTGGTAATAAACGAACGGAATTCAGTCACTACGAGCTGCTACTAGCAGCCAAAAGTAAATAATCGAAAACGCTTATAATCGAGTATCGAAAACCTAACCTAATACAGTTTATTCACGATGAAAAAACGATGACGTTGCAAGACAAAATATTGTGATGTTGCCAAGCTGTAGCTTTTTTTCTTTACTTAACGGAAACTAGAAAAGTCAATCTGATGTTTGATCGACAGTTCTTAATAATAAAGAATACAGATAGCGAATATTATTACTTAAGCAGTAAGCGGGAGAAGCGGTCCCTCATTTCGGCATTCTCATTCAAAATAACTTGACAAAGATGTTACCATCTCTTGACATTTACTGTTCAGCTGCTTTGACATTTTATTAACTACACACTTTTTTTTATCTTGAAGAAACAATTAATTTAAAAGCACCAAAAAAACTTGTAAATATTAGACGATGATCGAAAGTAAATAAACGTCAAAACAAACTGGGGAATTTAACCAGTTGATCTGACAACGTCTTGACGTTTTGCCAACCCGTTAGCTATAATAACAATGACAATTGAGTCAGTTTTTAGCGAGAACACACAGTATCAATTTTGATTCTCAGGCTAAGGATGGTAATGTATCGAAACTATACAGTAACGTTTAAACTAAGAAATGTTTTGGTACAGGGACCGCACTGTAATTAATTTTATTGGAAGCGATACCACGACTACCGCTCTTCTGCTAATAACGAGCTGTTTCGAGCGGTCGTTAAGTCAAGTTGATGGTGCATTAATGATCACTTTTTTCGGATGACACACAAACTTTTCGTAATTACTTTTTTGCCTATTAAGGTGAGGTCGAAATTACATACTTACTATGAGTCTGATACTTCTATATTTAAATAAATAAATAAGCTTCATTTGAAACGATAATTTTGTTTACCAACCCTGTATGTAAGAAAATATCGAATAGTTGGACCATCCTCCATACAGTCCCGAACTGAGTCCTTACGATTTTTTTTTTACTTTTCCATAAATTAAAAATGAACTGCTTAGTAAATGGTTCCATACGTATATTTTAAATCTTCAATTCAAGATATTTTATAAACAAAAGAAAAATTAACTATCGGACATTGTTATTGACGGAAAATCTTAATTTTGGTTCACATTCGCCATTTTTTTTATTATTATAAAGACAATATAAGTCGAGATGTGTTGAAATGTTAGGTATTTTCTCTTGAGAACTTAATTACTTCTGTATCCCACAATGTATCATTTATCTTGACAGAATTCGTTGAATGAAAATAATATTAGGTTATGTACCTTGATAGTATATATTGCAGTTGGGCAACAATTTCCCTACATAAGTGTCTACAGAGTGTTTGTTCAGTACACCCTTCATCAAGAGTTGAAATAGTATATTATACACCAAAGTGGTGAAGTGGTGAATATTATTATTGGCCGAGAACCGACATTATTTCGCGCGGGGCTTTGCTTCACCACCGTGGTGTATACAGTTCGTTCGGTGAATCTTTTCCCATGTATCAAATTATTCACATATACTACTTTTTGTAGTACGTCACTTTCCTACTCACAGAATCTAAACCACCTAAATGAAACCGTTTGTTCCATTACAATATAATATAATAAACAGAGACAGCCATATATGATGAATGTCGGCGATAAGTTTAACGCGAATTTGTACGTTGACAGACCAAAGACTTTGTTTACATTTTTATTTCACATTTTTACTCACTTTTTTGCCCCTTGCATATAAATTTAATTTAAAAAACAGTTGTTATAATGACTTACTTACTCCGGAGTGTTCGAATTATTGTGGTAAGTAAAGATTATTTATCTACTTATTATTTATTTACTTCGCAATGAAAACTAACCTTAAATTGACATTTCATCATGGTTATGGATAGAATTCCATCAAACTGAATTGTATTAAACATATTTTGCTTCCAGCAATGTAAAAAATATTAACCTGATTTTCTGAAAGACCAGAACTATTAATGAATTATTTTTTTAAGAATAGGTATGCCTGGAAAAACGCACAGGAGCTGGTTCTAAATATGATGGAGTATTTTGAGTTAGAAAAAAGAATTGGAGGACATATTCTTGGCAAGACAACAGCACTAAAAGTGTACGTAAACCAGATGGTGATGATGGTAAACGTTTTATAATTCTTCATGCTGGTTCTACCAGGATTTGTCCCTAAAGCAAGTTTATTATTCTGTTCAAAATCTAGAGTAGCTGATTACCATGGAGAAATGAACAATGAAATATTTATGAAATGGATAAGTACCTACTCAATTAATTCCCAACATAGAAGAGCCATCTCTTATTGTTATGGATAATGCTCCATATCATAGTGTTCTTTTAGAAAAGCAACCTTCTACTAATTCGACAAAAAATGAGATTGTTACATGGTTGACAACAAACAACGTTAAGTTTGATACAGAACTCACAAACCAGAATTGCTACAAATTGCAAAAACGAATTGAAAAGGATACGTGTATAAAATTGATGAGTTACTACGAGAACATGGTCATGAAGTGCTGGGACTACCGCCATATCATTGTGAATTCAACACTATTGAATTAATTTGGGCAAATTGCAAGTCATATTACAATAAATATATTAGTAAAGATGGGTATTCAGATAGCTCTGTTATAAATATGAGGAAACAAGCACTGCAACAATGTGATCAACAAATTTGGGAAAAATGTGTTAGGCATACTCATGAAATTATAGAAAAGTGGTATGCCCGAGAGCAAAATATAGTTGATATTAGCATTCAACCAATTACCATAGATATAAATACTGGTGATAGCTCTGATTCTATGAAGAAAATTAAATGAAATTTATTGAGTTAACTGTATAAACCCTCACTTCGTGGAATCTACTCATCATATGGTTTTAAATGAAGTCCTCAATGAACAGCTGAATCTAGGAAGTTCTCCATTATTAAACTGTCTTCTTAAGTAATAATTGTAAAGATCAGCAGATATAGTTTTCCTGGTTTCCTATATCATTGCACAGTTATACTGATCTTAAATGGGACAAAGATATCCAGAATATCCCCATAGGGCTAATAATATCAAAGCTACTATTTGTAAAATCTTCTTCTTTTTTCTATTCATATATATTAAGTCAATCACTAGATAGGGCACTATTTGGACTAGCCAAATATATATCAAGTATACATCATGTCAAAAGTAACTTCTGTCATTCTGATGATGATATTTATATCGAAACAATTGTCAATTTACTTGCAATTTACAGATTTTTACAAATATATTGTGGAGTCATTTAAAAACAATTAGTTTCATTTAAAACCATATGAAATTTATTGTATATTATATTTATGAGTCTTAAATATACATATTCAAAATATTTCTTATTTATTTTCACCACCCAAAAGATTTCTATTTTTCATTGTTGAACCGTATTGGTGGGACGGCCCAATAGTAATGGTTGCCAGCCATAACACTAAAAAGGCAATTCTGATTTGCAAAGTTTCAACTGAGGAAATTGTTATTAATTCTAACTCTCATGCAAGTAAATTTGCAGAATAACCCTATAAAACTCTGGAATACTAACAGTTTTTTCAAACTAAAGGTTTAGGTAGCATATCGCTAAATGGCTGTGAAATATTTACAAATATCTAGCTTCAATAAATAATGCACACCGTCATTTTAGCCACATCTTAATTAAAACATCAATCTACGACCTACGTGTTATTTAATGTATTGATGTATTGCGTTTGTGTATGAATGATGACGCATGGGAAAAGATTCACCGAATCATCTGTATACAATTTTGTCCACTACTAACCAAACTTAAGACAAAAATTAAAAATACTTCACAAACGCACCACGAGAAGCGTTTACTCCGTCGTCTGACTGACAAGTACACTGTCAGCTTTCGATATATTATGAACGCACTTGTTATGCCATCGGTTATTTTTGGTTCAGCGCGAATTTTAAACTAATGGCATTTTTATTAAAATAATTTTATCTCGATTGGTAATTTCAAGCAGCAAATATGTTAAAAACAATCTCCTGGGTATACAAAATTATGTTGCACAAGTTTTTGCTGAACTACTATCCCTGAATTCTAAAAATATTTGAATTTCTCCATTATTGACCTAGTTTAATGATAGAAAATTATTAACCACTAATAAAGAAATTCAGCTTTTGAATTGGCTAGAAGAAGCAATAATTGTAACTCCACAGCTAGTAGTGGAAAATACTATATTGTGTAACAAGTGTCAAAAACGTTTCATTATTATTGGAACATTGTCAATGACAAGTGACGTCTGACAGGAACATAATTCAGATAAATAAATAAAAAAAAATCGTGAAATAATTTTAGCGATGACTTTTTAGCCTTATCTGGAAATACAGTTATTAAAATTGAATAATAAATGTACCATAATCTTGTCTTTTACACTATACGGAGTGTTCTCATGAAGCTTATGACATGAAAGGTTCGTTAATGTTTAATAGAAACAACAATATTGTAGTTGATCTCAATAGAAGTTGAAGTATATTAAATTGTGTTCATAAACCATAAACCCGATGGTGTAAATTGACCTAAATACTCCGCATTACGAATAATTCTCTTTAGTTCCTTATTGTTTTTTAGGTTTTTTTTTGTTTGATGATGAAACTAATTTGTTACAAATTGAGATGTCTACAAATTAATAGAGCAGCTTTAGTGTCTTGCGGTGGCCACTGACCTTTAAAAAGTATCTTATTATCTCTGTAGTAGGGTTTTTGAGATAAGGTGTTGTAAAATTAAGCTATTGCCATTTTTAATTCAAAATCAAATGTATTCCAATCAGATATTAAACTACGAACGGTCTAATGGCCGTGTAGATGTAAGGAGTGTTAATTATATTTTGGCAAAATTAGTAGACCATGACTACATAAGTATGCACCAAAAAATTCTACTTTGTCTTTGCAAAAAAACTGGTAAAATAAAATAATGAACACAATAAAGAATGGGATGGTTTAGACAATTAGAACGTGAATATTCTTTGAATATCTTCAACTACACCAAAAACCACAAAGTAAGAATATTTAGGTAGACATAGGCGTAGATATTTACCGTTAAATAAGGTGATGTTTTTAAATGTATTTGTTTCTAAATAAAACTGGATGCGGAGGATAATTTAAAAGTCGAAAACTTGAAGCTTATTACGAAGAGTGACCAAATCAATTATTCTCCTTTTGCAGGGAACAAGATTTAAATTTCATGATACAAGACAGATTGCATGAATCCAATTATTAATATTTTCATGTACAAAACGATAAACTTAGGGAAGTGAAAAGAACTAACAGTTGAGCCGTGGAAGGCCGTACAAGAAACCAGGAAAGAACAAGTTATTCTGACCCGTCTAAGAATAGGTCACACCCGATTTTCCCATGAACATTTAATGACTCCACCTACTATGTATCACTTGCTAGGAGAAGAGTACAATTTGGAAAACTTGGTAGCTCATCTACGTGCTGTTTAGTTACTACACAAAGTTTAATTTATTACCAAAATTGTTTTTTTATATACAGGGTGTACCAACCTTACGACAAACTTCGGTATATGGGTAATTTCAGGAGATATCAAAAAATGTTATCAACAAAAATAGTAGATGTGCTAAAGGTCCATATTTTGAAATTATATCGAGCTATACAGAGTGCTGCATAACTCCGTTACAAACCAAACATATTATTTTTCAAATGGGAACCCCTGTATATTCGGATTGGTTACATTGTTTTGAAGCTTTTGATATGGGGTTTTGCCACGTTATACAGAGTCCCTCAAAAGATATGGACACGTTTATGTGAAAATCGTAGGTAAATCAACGTTCTGCAGCTTGTTGTACGTTGAAGAAAAAAAATGTATCTTGTCAAACAGAGTTTCGTAACATGATGCAATATCTCCGTATCAAATTAAATTTCAATTATATTCTTTCTTATATACAGGGTGAACTCGAACCTGTCATTTTCTTTCTTATTTCAAATGGAACATCCTGTATTTTATAGCAAAAATAGAATCTTCGATTATGTAACTTTAATTTTTGTCAAGCATTCCCCATACCCAAAGTTTATAAAAACAGAGTTATCTGGTAATATTTATTGTAAACTAATATTATTGACCTATTATGTGAAAGCAATAAACGTTGTATGTAACAAAAAATCCTAATTAATAATAAATTTTAATGAATAATTCATTCTAAGCAAAACTAGCTACCAAAAGTATAATCCTAACCGTAATATTAAGCTGAAGGTTCAAAGTGTTCACCGTTAACATCAATGCGATGCTGTAAGAGGGGGCCCAACTGATTGGCCAGCTCGGTCACCCGATTTAACAAAAGTATATTTATTTTTTTTCGGGTCTTGTAAGGAATAAGTTTATAAAATCCCCCGGCTATTAGAGATGGCATGAAAGAGATAATTAGTGCGGCATTTCGATCTGCTAACGTTGATATTCTGAGAAATGTTAGTCAATCATTTGAACTCTTCTGCAGCATTGCATTTTGATGTTAACGGTGAACATTTTGAACCCTTAGTTTAATATTACGGTTGGGATTATACTTTTGGTGGCTAGTTTTGTTTAGAATGAATTATTCATTAAAATTTATTATTAATTAGGATTTTTTGTTACATACAACGTTTAATGCTTTCACATAATAGGTCAGTAGTTATATTTTACAATAAATATTACAAAATAACTGTGTTTTTATAAACTTTGGGTATAGGGAATGCTTGACAAACATCAAGGTTACATAATCGAAGATTCTATTTTTGCTATAAAATACAGGGTGTTCCTTTTGAAATAAGAATGAAAATGACAGGTTCGAGTTTCAGTTCACCCTGTATACAAGAAAGAATATAATTGAAATTTAATAGGATGTATGTATGTATGTATGTGTGATTTTTGGGGTGACATTCACTGAGACCTAAAAGGTCTATTGTGCCCAATTTAATAGGATACGGAGATATTGCATCATATTACAAAACTCTGTTTGGCAAAATACATTTTTTCCGCAAATCGCTAGGAAATTTTGACATTCCTGTCAAAATTTCTTGAAGAAAAAGTCAGGACTTCCTTACTGTAAGGAAATGTCATTTCCTTACTGTAAGGAAATGATATTTCCGTACAGTTGTTAGTGTTCTACATAAATGATAGAAATTTCTTTGGCAATAATTCTAATGAAGCAGTATTCACTGCCTCAACCAGCTCTGGAGGAGTCCCAGGAATGGAAATTTCATCATCACTTATCATTTTACTTTCGAGAACACCAGCAATTAAATTTATAAGCGTCAAGTTTGACAATTCAACCTCAATACGTTTCCATAGTAACCCAAGTAATTTTATTAGGAATTTCAAAGCACCATTTATTTGGGAATAAAATTATCGCGTTTTTTTTAAATCAATCAATATCTGTCGAATTTTAAACGATTTGCGGAAAAATAGTATGTTTACCTCGTAGGAAAAGCCACATTCCTGGACTCTGTGTTGCTAAGTCTCGGCTTGCGCCTCGACTTAGCAATCTTCACAGTCGTCCAGGAATGTTAAGCTTTTCCTACCTGGTAAACAATGTACTATTTTTCTTCAACGTACAACAAGCTACAGAGCGTTGATTTACCTACGATTTTCACATAAACGTGTCCATATCTTTTGAAGGACTCTGTATAACGTGGCAAAACCTCATATCAAAAGCTTCAAAAAAATGTAACCAATCCGAATTCGGTATAATATACAGGGGTTCCCATTTGAAAAATAATGTTTGGTTTGTAACGGAGTTATGCAGCACTCTGTATAGTTCGATATAATTTCAAAATATGGAACTTCAACACATCTACTATTTTTGTCAATAACATTTTTTGATATCTCTCAAAATAACCCATATACCGAAATTTGTCGTAAGGATGATACACCCTGTATATCCACAGCAAATATCAGAGCTTATGTTATTCCTAATTTCCAGTGTATCAAAAAATTGTAACTGTATGTGGGAAAAAATGAGAGTTTTCTATGAGTTATATTTGAAGAACATTTGGGGTAATGACGGTTATTTTAAAAATATATGTCAACAATAAAAAAGTGTTTTATTTAAAAGCATTTATTCTTCAGGAAAAATACACTGTAATATTTATAAAGAAACAAACCTAAAATATTTCTTACATTTACAAATGAACCATGAAATTAATACAATAGTCGCATGTCGTATGCCACACGTCTTTAATTTCCAGTGACAATGAAGCACGAAAATATCATTTAGAAGAGAATTGACACATCTGGATTTTATTGGTGCTTTGCTCTTGCCGATGTTTGCAAAACGTTGTAAAAATATTTTGACCAGCTTTAAAAAAAACATGTGTTTCAAGACAAAAATGATTGTGTTCAAAACGACTGTTATAAATATAACAAGACGGTTTTATGATATTTTTTTTTTGGTAAGTTATAGTCATAATTGCTTGATTTGGGTGTAAGTTTACATTCTGCGAAATAAGGTCATTGAAATAAACGTAATTTACCCTTATTGACTGAAAATCGACTTGAAAAAAATGCATTTAGGTGGAAAAATATACAGTGTGTTGAAAAACTACTTTCATTTTTCTGTGTAGGTAA
>CAJUYH010012013.1:0-10458 GCA_910591685.1 Galerucella tenella | reverse complement strand
GGAGCTGTAAGACTATTAAGGGTCGGTTTTACAAGAGAGATTTATACTAGGTATAGTTATACTGGGTATTAAGTTAGCCATTTAAATTTAAGTAAAGTAACTCTTATTTTTAGTTATCTTTCTCACCTGATACCTGCCCAGGTGCCCTTGGGATAGCTCCACAAACACACAGGTATTCAAAGCACACGAAATGCTACTGAGAACCTAACATTCCATTTATTTGAAAATAAGTTATGCCTTATTGCTCTGGGATCTTACTCTATAATGACCCACCAGTGCGATGGAAGTCTTGCTGAATCTGCCTCAACTACACATTTTTATAGAAGGCGAATCCAGATCTGTAATGCAGATAATAAGCCAAACGCACGGTGCTGACTATCGAAAGCTTATTGAGGAGCTAAAAGCGGATCACTCAATGGGGCTATCCATTGACGCAACAGCCAAGAGATATAACTTTAATAAAAAGTTGCAAATAACTATACCAGGGAAGAACGACTGAGTATCCAGGCAGATGTAGGTGCATGATTTGTAGAGCCAAATCAAAGGATAGCTATTCTAATAATCCCATTTAAATACGACAAAACTTCCCAAGCTGAAGAGATGGAATTAAAAGACAGAAAAAGAATATACCGCTGCCATCTTCACAGACAGCCAAGCCGCACACTATTCCATTGAAGTCAACTCTAAGCTAATATGGGATTGCATAGGTGCGAGGGTCTTGAGGACAATGAACTTGATTGGACTGGCTCAATAAATATACGATTAATTTTTTGTCTTAAAGTACTTTTCACGAAATCAAGAAGAAATAAGAATGTATACCTGATGCAATACAAGTTCCAATGCATTTTATAGTCTAAAATTGTCGTCATGGTTAGGTAATCCTTCGGTAATAAATTCTGACAATGTCACAAATTTGTCTGGCTCCAGTAACCATTTGAAAGCATTGAAAAAAATGTTTATCCAAAAACGAGACAGTTTTAAATTTGGGGGAATTGACGTCTTGGTTTGCATTAAGGGTGTTATGATCCCGCGACCTCTTGGCATTTTATCAAGAGCTATCGATACATTATGTTTTTGAGTGATAATTGCTCGTTTATTCCCACACAGAGGATTTACCAAATGTCCAGAAACGTCCAAACACGGATTTGGGGGAAATTTGTAGGGGTGGTTTTGCTGGGATTGATACCCCAAAACACTTCAAAATGGCCAATTCTGTGTATTGAACCACTTTTTGTGTGGGGGGTAGGTATTAGGGGTAGGGGGTGCTTTTTCATAATTTTCGATTCCTCAGTGATCGTTAATGTTTTTATTGTATGTAAAACTTTTTTTTTCGGGAATTTTAAAAGTACGTTGGCTGACAATACTAACGATTTTACTGCCAAGGCGTGCCAATGTTTGACATCAAAAATGGGGCTGTATTAGATTAATATTATTTATGGGTAGATTATTGTAGTAGTAGGTTCTTAGTGAATGGAAACTCTAGCAGAGTTGGACATGAGAAGTTGTTGGCGCATCAACTATAGGAGAATGTAACAACTTCTGCACACATTTGTCGCATAATGTCGTGTAGCATGTTACTATTGAGATCAACAATAAAGCACTGATTATATAAACTGTGAGTCACATTTCCCAAGCCAGGAATGATAATCATAGTTTAATGTTGCCACCAAAAATATTTAAAACTCCAAACTTAGTAATACTGCAATACATCTGCTATTTGTCATACAATTTACAACCAAGTCAAAATAACAAAGAAGAATATTGGTTCAGTTTATAGGAACATTTACTACTCCAGTTATGAAGACAAAATTCGGCTACGACGTTCATTGAGATTTAGGTTGTATCAGTAATACTCGTGTATGTTTGTTACTAGTTTAAAAACAATTAGCTATACATAAAATTGCACAGTTTTTGTCAGTTTCTGTCAATTTAATCAAAATTAATCGAAGATAATTGAAATAAATATATCTTGAAATATATAGAGTGAAATATTTACCCTGAGTGGTGCTTTCGTTGTTGCTTCCAAAAAGTGGGACAACACCAGTATCGACCTTGATTCCGGGAATAATTCCTTTTTGTTTTAAAAGTTCTGGGAAAGGAGTACCATCATCAGCTTTTTGGTAAAGAGTTTCATGGAATAGAATTACACCAGAAATGTTATCGCCGATTGCGGGATCGGTGGTGAAAAGTAGTTGTCTGTAAAATAAAAAAATTTTAGCGGTTAAATATTATACCATGATTAAAAGAATAGTGATGTTATTTGCGTGTAATGGACTGTAACTCTTCACTGGATGAATTTTAGTATTATCTTTATTGAATACATACCGGGTGTCCCAAGTTATCGTATACAGGCAATATCTCGCTTATTTGACCAGATAATAATTAAATATAAAAAACTGACGACTTATATAAAAAATGTTTTACATTTGACAGCCTTGTGGTAGCTACCCCTCACTTTTTATTTTCTAATGGCACCCCCAGTATATTGTCATTGAAAATTGCGTGTCGTTCCACTTGGACTACAACGATAGCACATACTTGTTATTTTTTTCAATTAATAATAACAAAAGTATCATTATTTCATGAAGTATGAATTTGAACTAGAATACCTCTGATGCAATACAAAAAACGAACAGAAAACTACAGTAAGTGTTCAAAATTATTTTCTGCAGAATCTATACAAGCTGAAAAACGTTGTATTAAAATGCTTTATTGTGCAGGCCGTCTGAATCATGGCTGGTGTACTACTACTACTAAATGTACAGGCGAGCCTTGTCCTGGACAACTCAAGCCAAGGTTCCGACACTGAGGCCACTGGCGGGCCCATTGTGCCAATCCTGCTACCTAGTCATCCATGAAGCCGAGCCCTTCAATAAAGGCCACAACATTTTTCAGTGGATGCCTGCTTGTGTCTCCAGGAGCCATGACAGTGACTCCGAAGATTCGCCTGCGTAATACAGCCCAGTGTGGACACTCTAAGAGAACATGAACTGACGTTTCATCAGTCATGCCGCAACCCCTACATAGGGAACTTTCCTCTACTCCTAGATTGTAGAGGTGCTTCCTCATACAGCAGTGTCCTGTTAGGAGTCCTGCTATCTTCCTTAGCCTACTCCTTGGTAGTTCAGTGGCTGCCCTGGCGTGTCCATCAGTCCATCCCTTTAGTAGAAGTTTGGATTGTCTAGGACCCTGCAGAGCATTCCAATGAGCGAGGTGCTGATTCCTCAGCCACTTCTTCGTCTCCTTGCGTATCCTTTGTTTTGTTAGGCCCAGGGTCGGGCCCGGGCCGCAGAAAGGAGCTGCCGCCCCTTCCGCAGCCAGTGCATCCGCCATCTCGTTGCCTTCAAAACCAGAGTGGGCTGGAATCCATTCTAGCCGCACCACGTTCCGCCTTGCAAGATTAGCAAGTAGTTCTCGACATTCGTTAGCAAGTCCTGAGTTGCTGGTATACCCACTCAGGGCTTTAATTGCTGCCTGACTGTCGGAGTATATGGTTATGCGTCGATCCACATAACCTCTGTCTAGGTTTATCTGCGCACATTCCAAGATAGCATATATCTCGGCCTGATATGCAGATACACCCTCACCCAATGGTACACAAACCTGTGTTCTTGGGTTCCTGGAGTAAATTCCAGCCCCTGCTCTATCACCGGAGCATGAGCCATCTGTGTACCAGACGGTCCCATTAAGCTGTGTATTCCTCTCTTTTTCCCAGGACTCTCTATCCCGTATCATGGCCCTGTATGGGGTAGCGAAGTAGTACTTACGCAGGCATTCATCAGCCGCTCGAGCCAGAACTGGAATATCTTCCAGGAGCCGGAGCTTCTTGACGTGCCTGCACTCTTCCCCTCTTCGCACGTATCCCAGCCGTTTCAAGCGCAGGAAAGCCCTCCCCGCCTCAGCCTCGATCACATGGTGAAGAGGCCGAAGACCAAGGATCACCTCCATCGCAACAGTTGGTGTAGTTCTCATGCAGCCAGTTGCCCCCAAACTGACCACCCTTTGAAGGCGTGCCAGTTGCGATCTAGCCGTGACCAAGGTTACCCTCGGCCACCAGACCAGAGCCGCATATGTCAGCATAGGCAGCATAATCACTCTATAGAACCATATGATCGTTTTGGGGGTCAGTCCCCACCTCGGACCAATGGCTCTCCTACAGGCCCAATACGTGTTTGTCACCTTGCTTAGGCGACTATCAAGATGAGCCTTCCATGTCAGTGATTTATCAAGGATCACTCCTAGATACTGCTGGTGTAACGCTACGACATGCTGACAAATGCGTTCTTTGAGATCATCTGAATCATAAAATATTTCAAACTCGAATTTATAGTTCCTGTCGCCAAACTTCAGATGGCTTTTAAAACAGTAGTCACTGCTGACAACGTAAGAGTTACAATTTCAGGTTAAAGTATTTTATGATTTAAAGGATCTCAAAGAACGCATTCGTGAAGCATCTCGGAGCGTTACACCAGCTATTATTCAGACGGGGCCAGCACAACAACACTTTCAACACGTTTTGCAGCTTGCAAGGATTCTGCAGGAAGTAATTTTGAACATTTGCTGTAGTTTTCTTTTCGTTTTTTTTAATTGCATCAGAGGTATTTTAGTTGAAATTCATACTTCATGAAATATTGATGCTTTCGTTATAATTAATTGAAAAAAATACCAAGTATGTGCTATCGTTCTATTCCAAATAGAACGACACGCAATTTTCAAGGACAATATACACATACAGGGGGTGCAGTTTGAAAATAAATAGTGAGCTACCACAGGGCTGTCGAATGCAAAACATTTTTTTATAAGTCATTGGGAAGGTACTTTAATGCCATTCAATGCAGTTTTTTTTATTTATTAATTATCTTGTCAAATAAGGGAGATATTACCTGTATACTATAACTTGCGACACTCGGTATATCCGTTAAGAAATTTGATATATATTTATTTAATTTACTAAATAATTATTTATATTGTTTATCATATTTTTTTAATATAATTTGCACTGCCACAAGATAGAGAAGAATAGAGATGTAAGTTACCTGTATTTACGGCGATTTTCGTCGGTATTTTCAACGCCAATGTCTGTTAGGCGTTTACCCATGGTAGCTACTGATTCATCGGCAGCTAGGATACCCTTTCCAGGTTGAACGATTGCGTTAGCGATCTTTCTGAGTTCATCTTGAAGAGCGGGATCGGGATAGTTCCAAGTGGTAGTCATGTTGATGGTTGCTGGCAAACTGTAAATGAATGGTTAGAAATTAATAATCTTAATACTTCTTCACCATTTTTTTTCAAAGTCATTCAG
The DNA here is from genome assembly GCA_910591685.1 of Galerucella tenella. Lineage (NCBI taxonomy): Eukaryota > Metazoa > Arthropoda > Insecta > Coleoptera > Chrysomelidae > Galerucella > Galerucella tenella. The sequence continues at coordinate 5,156 of CAJUYH010012013.1, read as the reverse complement.
GAAATTTACAATGCCCCTGTAAATTTGTTGTGGATGAAGCTTGAATTTTTAGTTACTAAGTATCCAAAATAACATTCAGTTAAAATTCGTAGATTAAAAAATAATTACAAGCCAAAGTTCTTAATTTTCTCATTTACTCTCTCACTTACTCGCTGATTATCAAAATTTTCAGAAACTTACATTTTCAAATTTCAAACACAATTAGTGTTCAGCCTACAGAGCAGAAAATAACATACCAATATTACTCTCCCATTTTCTAGATATACACATACTATCTCTTCTCTTATTTTTTGGGAATTTTTTCTTAAAACCAATGAAATGCTTCTTTATTTGTCACAAGGGTAAGTTTTAACCAATGATGTCATTATTATAGTGGGAATAAAATCTCTTGTGGTTATTCTCGGGAATAATCACTGTGGCTTTTATTTGCCTAGCAAGTGTCAGATAGTTGTCAAAATAATTACCTAATTGTGTCAACGCGATTAATTGTGTCAACGCGATATATAAAATGGGTGAAAATTCTCGGTTTAGTACCTTTTCTGATGCAGAAATGACAAAAAAGATTTTAGAAACTACTTCGAAAAATACTCTAATAAGTAATCAGTCTAAATGGAGAAAATTTAAGACCTTCACCAAAGAAAGGAATTATATTCTGGATCAATCTACTACAACAGATACTCTGGCATTGATTTTGAAAGATTGGGCTTATAACATGAAAAGAAAAGAATTAAATTTTTCAATAATAGTAATAATAGTTTTATTGATCTTTTTTATTGTAAAAAATTGTGAATCAAAAAATAATCTAGTCAAATATAACTTGCGAGTTCCATAAATTAGATAATAATTTGACAGATTTTGTTCAAACTTGTTGCCATTTGGAAATATTGCCTGGTAACAAGTTTTCAAAAAATCTGTCAAATTAATCTTAATTTATTCTCACTCTCTTGTTATATTATTACTGATAATTGATTGGTTTGCAGTACATCCTGTCTCCTGAATGAGCACCTCAAAATGCTCAAAATAGTGGAGCAAGAGGAATGTAGATTATGTGAAATGGAAAAAAACAACTATTCTCATACTTGCAGATTGCATAGCTATAAAGCAGCGTTCACAGTGCAAGCGTTTTACCTGGAGGGTCTCTCCAAGCAACCCGCGAGCCATGTTCCGTACAGTACCAAGCGATTGATTTGAACCAGCCGCACTGCGATCCCCCGTGCCTGTAACATTATATGTTTATGGCACATTCCTCTTTTTTGCTTCAGGAAGACGAAATGGCTCCTCCACACTTTCGGTCATGCGGAAACCGGCAGATTTTGTATTTTTAGTAAGTTTTAGATTATATTCTTCAAAATAAAAAAAAATAAAATCGCGCCCGAGAATGCCGGATTAACGTTTTTTTTACAAGTTCGCGGCCCTATAACTCGGCGGCGTCAAGGACTTATCGTCAGATTAGTTAAATTTAGTCTTAAAACACTAAGATCAACCTCCAATATCTTAATCTGACGCGTTCGAGTATTTCAGACTATCGATTTTTTTTACTAATCTGATCGTCTATCCTAGGCGCGCGTCACTACATTTAGAGCTTATACTTTCCAAAGTTGTTCTATTAGGTCTAAGGTATCTATTATATCTTCAACTGCCACGCTCGAGTAGTCCTGAAAAAATTCCCTATTCGCCTCCCTAACTATAAGTGTTATAAAATCCAGATATTATCGAAACCATAATGTTCTGTCAAAATCATTTGTGACGTCCACCTATTATGTTTATATTCTTCAGACACCAGCCTACAAGGTTAACATATGTCAAACATAATTTAATTAAATAATCAATCTAAGTTAATGACTAAAATGTGATTATCTCTAAAATCGTATAGATTTGGGGATACTAACAGATATATCTTTTTTTTGTTGTAGGTAAAGATGTGGCTTCAATTATTTTCAACAAAAGTAGCAAAAAAAAGCAAAAAAAATTTGCGTACATTTAAGGAACATACGTGGCCTATACAAAATACATCGAAATACTAGTGTAATAAACGAACAATTCAGACTAAAAAGATTGAAGTCCAATAACGAACGCAGCTATTATTAGGTGTGAAGGTTATCAAATGCCATAGGTTGTCAAAATAAAGACTAAATTTAGAGTTGAGTTGTTGACAACCCAACCCATGACATTTGATAACCTCTATATCCAACCGGTTTTACGCAAATAAAATTGCATTAATACCTGTTTCTAAAATATTATAACAAGATAGCGAGCCGTCCTCTTAGGATGATGAAACAATAGTATATTATGCAACGATCATGTATTAATAACCATTACATGTGTTGCATACACTATTTTTCCTACGAAGAAATTTGTTTTGAAAAAATATTTAAAAAATGTACTACCCGGTCTCGAACCCGGCATGTTCAGATCGAAGACAACCTTATGCGGCGCCTTTCCTCACTGTGCTACGGGACTACATTGTTAAACTAATAACTGTTGTGATTAGACGCACAATATACTGTATTTTCTACAACTTTTATTTTATTAAATTCTGACAAGTATATAATTTGACATTAATACATTCTATCAATATATGTATGAACAAAACAATAATCCCTAACAACTAGAAGGTGAGTTAGTGTAGATTAAATAGTTAAGTATTTCCTACACTCCCCCTCACTAACTTATCATTTGATTCCAAGGTAACTTCGCAGATATTTCAATCGTTTTCCACCCAATGATTTGGTAAGTAAGTCTGCGACCATTTCTTCACTGCGTAAATACCTTAAATCAATTTCGTTTCTCCTAATAACATCTCTTATGAAGTGTTCTTTAATTGCTATATGTTTAGATTTATATGAAACTATAGGGTTACTTGCTAAATTTTGTGCAGCTTGATTATCGTTAAAAAGTAAAATATTCTTATGAAAAATGTGCACGTCGTTCGCTAACATTTTTAAATGCATGGCTTCCTTGGCAGCTTCAGTCAGACTCATATATTCAGCCTCAGCGGTTGACAATGCTACTGTTCTGTTTTCTTGCTTCCCAACTTATAGCTCCTCCAGCAAATGTAAAACAGTATCCTGAATAAGATCTTCTATCTATGGAGCATGATCCCCAGTCTGCATCTGCATACCCAATAATAGAATTTTCCATTGATTTTTCAAAAACTAGGCTAAGATCATTTGTTCCCTTTAAGTATCTTAAAACTCTTTTCGCAGCCATCCAGTGTTCAGTACCAAAGCAGGTGATGAACTGGCTTAGATAACTGACTGCATACGCTATGTCAGGGCGAGTAGCAACTGATAGGTACATTAGTGAACCTATGAGATTCTGATAGGGTACGTCCAATTTTTCTTCTTGGTTTGCTTTTTCCAGCTTTAGATTTAATTCCATCGGTGTTGCATTAGTTTTACAATTTTTCATATTAAATTTGTTTAGAGTGTCTTCAATATAATTTTTTTGACTCATGTGTATTGTGTCGCCTTTTTTTAATAAACTCTAGTCCAAGGCAATATCTTAATTCACCAAGATCTCTCATTTCAAAGCAATCCATCAAATATTCTTTAATTTTTCTTAATGGTTTTTCATTTTCATAAGCTATAATCAAATCATCTACGTAGACTGCAATGATTATTCTCTCCCCCTCTTTGGAGGATACGTAGATGCATGGGTCTGCCGTTGACGGCTTGAATCCAAATTCTTGTAATTTGTCATCTAATTTCTTGAACCATTGGCGTCCCGCATCTTTAAGGCCATATAGTGCTTTCTGTAGAAAACAAACTTTTTCTTTTTCAGGGTTTTGTTTTAAAGCTTCCAGCATATTCTTTGTTTTGATGAATATGTCTTGATTTTCATCCAAACTCTCCTCCAGCATAATTTCTAAAATATACTTTTCTAAATTTTTGGGCATCTCCATGTGAATTTCTTCTTCCAAACTTCCGTTTAAAAAAGCTGTTGAGACATCTAATTGATTTAGTTTTAAATTTTCTTCTACAGCTATTCCTAATAAAAACCTGATTGTGCTCAACTTTGTTACGGGTGCAAATGTTTCCATAAAATCAATACCAGGCTGTTGAGCAAATTCGCGAGCCACAAGGCGAGCTTTTCGTCTTTCTAAAGTTCCATCCGATTTCAATTTTTCTTTTAAAATCATTTTACAACCTATTATATTTTTCTTATAATTTTTTTCAATTAATTTCCATGTGTCATTTTTTATGTGAGCTTTTATTTCATTTTTAATTGCATCATTCCATTCTTTGTCGCAATCATTATATTTGTCGCATAAATTAGACATCTCAAAATCTTCAGTCCATTTTGGTACTTTGTGTTCTCGTTTAGGTCTTACATCATTGTTTTTTATCTGGCTTCTTTCTTGCTGCAATTCTTCATATAACTTTTCCTTACAATTGTTCTCTATAAGTTCATCTTTAACTATATTTTCTGATTGGTATATTTCGTTTGAAATTTCTTGAGGTTCCATGTAATTTTGATTAGGATTTGTAACTTCTATTTTTATATTTTCATGGGATTTGACTTTATCAATTTTTTCTTCATTTTCTAACAAATTGTATTCAGTTTGCTCTTTATAGTTGTCTTGAAATTTGTCTAAAACTTTTACGTCCCTTGCAATAACAATTTTTTGATGTTGAGGTATCCATATTCTGTAAGCAATTGATATTTCAGAATATCCCACAAAAATTCCTTCTTGAGTCCGAATTTCAAATTTTGATCTTCTAGGATTTTTATTTAAAACAAATGTTTTTGATCCAAAAACTCGTAAATGCTTAGCATGTGGAGCACGACCAATCCATAATTCAAATGGTGTTTTGCCATTTATTGTTCGCGATGGACATCGATTTAAGAGATAGTTAGCTGTATTTATAGCTTCAGCCCAAAACATTAAAGGTAAGTTGGCTTCAATTAATAAACATCTAGCTTTGTCCATCAAGAATCTGTTTTTTCTTTCTGCCAAGCCATTTTGTTGCGGTGTATAAGGTACTGAAAGTCTTCTTTTTATTCCGCATTGTTTTAAATAGTTATCAAACTTTATGTGACAATATTCGGATCTCTCGTTATCGGTTTGTAAATATTTAATTTTCTTGTTTGTTAAGTTTTCCATTTCAGCTTTGTATGTTTTGAATGTATCAAAAACTTCATTTTTGTGTTTT
>CAJUYH010012012.1:0-10459 GCA_910591685.1 Galerucella tenella | reverse complement strand
AACCATGGACATAATAATATACGTTCATGTATTGAATTTATGCGCTACTTTATAGCACAAGATATACTAGCAACTACCGTATGGAAAAAAAGGTGCATTATAGGTACCTTAAAAATCGTCAAGTTATAACTTACTAATTTGAGAAAGATCTTATTTTTATTCAAATAAAAATAAGCCAGTACTGGAAAAATCTTTATATTTTAAGTAACTACTTCAAACCAGGAGAGTTTGCTTATGGCCATAAGTAATCCCTTTTACATAAAGTAGTCACTGACCTTCTATTCAATTTATACTAAGAAAATACTTAAATAAGAGGAAGTAGAGGCCAATACTTTTTTTTATTCAATAGACTCATTGAATATGAACAAAATAAGACACTGTTGTCTACAAAAATGTTTACCAGTTTATTACTGATCACTTTCACATTCATTACTCTCACTTTTACATTCATCACTCCCACTTTCATCTGATGAACCAGTGTTGACAGTGAAACACATAATTTCTACCACATTGTAACGAAGTTACTAATTTTCCGATTTGCAAAAGCAACAATTATTCCGGTTTTATATTTAAATCTGCATTTCGGTTATTTTTCAACGTGAAAATATAATCCTTTTCCGTATGTTTCAATTCTTCCGCGATATTAGTTTTTACAAAAGTTGTATCACCTCCGCGCGCCGATAAAACTCTGAAGGCTCTGTGGGCCAGCCAACCACACCAAATAATACACCGACTAATACTTTGCTGGTAGCACTAAAAGGCATGAAAGGTGAACAGTTAGTCCGCCAACCTCGCAGAAGCTAGAGGTTGAATTAGGAACCACCATCAGGTGTAGATACCGAGATTTCGGAGAGCATAGTCAGTTCTTGTAGAGCCAGCTGTCCGATCACCACGCCGTCTACAGAGCAGCCGAGAACCGAAACAGAGTAAATTTTGCAATATTTGTGTCCGTGACACGATACAAAGAAGACCGCAGCACATATTCCGAAGTGAGTTTTTGATTATAACTTGAGTACTGTTCTCAACCGCCGAATTTTTGAGTTTGGGCCTTCAGCCACCCGTTGATATACCGAGGGAAAGGAAACTGCTACTGGGGGCGCTGAGTTTTCACATCTCGGTAGTAGTCGCGAAACTGCCATTGAGGGCGCTAAGTCTTCACATCTCAGTGGTAGTCGGGTTAGTGCCTTCAGCCAACCGTTCACATACCGGGGGAGAGGAAACTGCTACTGAGGGCGCTGAGTTTTCACATCTCAGCAGTAGTCGCGAAACTGCCAATGAGGGCGCTGAGTCTTCACATCTCAGTGGTAGTCGTGTTAGTGCCTTCAGCCAACCGAGTCGGATTAGGATTTTAAAAAAGTGTTACTAGAAACACAGGGCGGGAATTTCATAACGCGTAACCTGAGAACCGTACCCCTCTACCGTAGAGCTTTGACTGATCGAGAGCTTTGTTTGCACACGCTCAATCTTTCGCTTTAGCACGCGCCCGCTTTGGCTTGCACACCCCCCGTTCTTCGTAGTAATAACCCGTAGGTTTGCACTTTTAGATACCGTTGCTTTTGCTTTGCTTATAGCGTAGTGATTTTGTTTAATTCTTGCGTTAATTTTTTTTATTGTTAGAGGATTTAATAAATGTATCAAGAGTAACCATTGTTTTCCTTCAACTTCTGGTAACTCTGAGGAAAACATAGCAGTGAATACCCAGGTTGGCAATCCAGGAGGACAGGTAAAATCTGTTCTACCGGCTAAAGTGCATTCGTCAACACCATATTGACCCCTGGAGTATTTTCCTTCTTCACTGAGGCTGCCCGGAGCAAGTGGAGCATACTACTTTAAAAAATAGTAAGTATGCACTTTTCAGGAAAAATACGGAAAATGTCGGCTTCCAATCCTCTTCTTGATGAGATTAATCAATATTGAATACAGGCTGCCTTCTGGACTTTTTTTTGTGAAATTCGTTTAAATAAATTACATTTCTTACCAGATGATTACCTGTGTAACGCTATTAGCGAAAACTTGATATTGTGTTGTGACATTTGAGTTTTAGTGTAAGTGGTTTATGTTGGATTATTCTAAAGAATCTGTGATTGTGAAGTTCGTTTTTTGGGTACGTACTGCAATTTTATTATCTAACATATAAATCTATAAGGATATAAACCATTCCAGAATTATGAGTAATGCTTATATCAAGGAGTTGAATAAATACGAACCAGTGAAGTCACAAAATATAACGAAAACACTTAATACTTTGTCTGTTCTTATCGATATCATACTTATTGATACAGACCTTTAATAATTTTGTTTTTGTGCAATATCGGTCTCAAACTGTAGAATGGGAAGAAAGCACGGAAAATTTCCCAGTAGGGTGAACAAGAACAAAAAAACGAAGATTACAATGGCTCGAAAATTATATTGGCGAAAAAAAAAACAGTATATTATTACTATTATTTTCTGTTTTTTTTTAGTGTTTTGCAGGACAAACCTCGATCTTGTTGAAAAAAGAATTGAACATGATCACTCCTACTGCAGTGACATATCAGTAACAGGAAATACTTCTGTTGAATCTGTTGATGGTGATATCCTGGAATCAGTGATTGATGCAGGGTGAGTTCAGGCTGTATTTCACATCCCCCAAAATTGAAAATATATATAGTACATAGTTCATTCATATTTTATTATAATTAACTGATTCAATTCGTAACAGAGGAAACTGTAAGTTTTAGGTGGGTTTTGAGTTATGAGGAAAAGAACGAATCATTCTATTCCGTTTTAACCAAAATATCCATATGGTTCCAAGACACAATATAATATTTTGTTTTTTAGAAGTTCAGTAGTAGATGTTACCGCAGTTGATGTGAATTTTCCTGTCAGTGAACACGAATAACATTCTCGGCTGCTCAGCATTTTAACCTTCAAATGTGATATTTGTGGGTATGCAGCATCTTTATCTCAAATAAATGTGAGTAGTAGTAGTAGAAAATTATTTAAGCGTTGCCTGGGAGAAAAATCTATGGAAGTGCATTGAAATAGCTGGGAAGGAAGAACATGAAATTGCTTTCAATAGTGGACAAATTGATAATGATGGTATTGTTTGGACTGCTATATGTATATGCAAATGGTGGTTGGAGTCATCGCTCATTTGGACACAGTTATCATGCTTCTTCTGGTGTGGTTAGTACATCAACAATAACAATTTATTTATTGTTGAAAATTTAAAAAAATTCTTTCATTTTCAGGCAATTATTATAGGAAAAGCTACAGACAAAATTTCATTTCTGGGAGTGAGAAATAAATACTGAACATAACAATGAATGTTCCTCAGAACAGGTGTGCTTCAAAAATTGGTCTGGCTCTTCAGGAGGTATGGAAGCAGATATTTTTATCGAGGGATTTAAAACAAGCATATCAATGCATAATTTGAAATTTGTTGCTGATGGTGATTCTTCAGTTTATGCAAAGATAAGGAAAAAACTTTCATATGGAAGTGATGTTGAAAAATTCACTGTACCAATCACGCAGTGTAGAACTACGGAAAGGCACTGTACAAAACCAAAGCTGACACCACCATTAATTCAAAGGGACGGAAACTGCTTACAACTCAAGTAATAAAAAACTTGGAGGAAATTGTCATTGTGGTTCCATACATAAACGCCCATGGTGTAGTTGCAGCATTAGAAGCATATTTGGGGAATGGACCTAATCATGTGTTTGGATATCATGCTAATTGTAAGGCTAGTAATTGCAATACTGTTGGGAAAGTGGAAACAGTAAAATTGAGTTGCTGGAAATGACAGGCATTTATTACCCCATAATGGATAAGTCATAGTTTGTTTTATTTGAATTTATTACTCACAAACCAATTGCCATTTAGGTACTCTGGGTCGGTTGATTGTCAAAGGAAAACAATTGATTGACAATGAGAGCAACAATCGGGCGGAGATGTTTATGTCGATACTATGTAGGCTCAATGCGGGAAAGGTAAACTTGACACAAAGGGGATCCTTTGCAACACGTGCCTATCTAACAGGACTTCGATATAATGATGGTATTGCTTGGCAAGCGGAATCATGGAAGATCATCATGAATAAAAGTCCTGGTGAACATTTTAAAACTTCCATTGATGAAAAAGAGAGGAGCCATGAATTAGAATGCTGGAGAAAGATTGAATTTCCTGCATTCAGGCATAAGACAATTCCAAATAAAAATATCCTGACCCCCAAACGAGAGACCACAGGTCAAAATTATGGCGAGAAAGCAGAAGTAACATCATCAAGTGATGAGGAGTTACTTTTCGAAAAAAACAGAATGCTGCAAAGATTTCAGGTAGTATGAGTTGTATATGTATGTAGTTCATATTATTGATGCTTTATACTATATAGGTTTCCCAAGAAGAGGCTGAAAGAATAGAAGGGAGCTCGAAAGGATGATGGGATAATCCTTTTTTTAGATCGGTCCGGAAAGATCGCCTAACAGCTTCTTTCTTTGGAGAAGTGTGTAGAAGAAGGACAAAAACAAAATGCCACAATTTAGTGAAGAAGCTTCTATATCCTAATAACTTAAGCACAGAAGCTACCGAGTATGGGGAAATTGAAGAGAAAGCTGCCATAGAAAATTTTCAAACAAAGTCGACTAAGCTGTACGGTTACTGAATCTGACTTTTTCGTCGATGTTGAAAACGGTTGAAAACGGCGCATCACCTGATGGTAAGTATTTTTTGGTGAAGGTAATACAAATCCGTTACAATGTTATCTTGTGCAGGGTTTCTTGGAAATAATGCAATCACTGAGGTGGAGTGTCTTCATAAAGTCCACAAGGCTGGCATGATGCAGTACAAAAAATTATAACGCTATGTGTTCAATTGAATGAGAACAATGAAATTTTTTGAAACGAACTCATCAATACTTTTACCAAGTATGTATAGAGGGAAGTAATATGTATTTAGGTAGGAACTTCTACTTGTTTTTTATTCAGGTGCAAGGGCAATTGAATATTGCGAGGAAAGACATGTGCTTCTTTATCATTTATGTTAACGATAAAGAAGATCTTCATGTTGAAGTTATTCAGGCGCATTTACATGGTTCACTTTGGATGATCACTTTGGATGAATCATCCAAAGTGAAATAGAAATGAATCGTGTAAACTAGTATTCATCGAAAGTGATCATCCAGAGTGAACATTGATTGAAGTTGAATCGGGTTCTACTTTCGTTCACTTTCGGTGATTCACCGCGGATGAATCATTAGAAGTGAACCGTGTAAACATCCACTTCACTTGCAGTGCGTAGTGAAGAACTGATAAACAACTTAAACAAGCACGTGTTCGTCGTTGTTTACGGATAGAGGTTAACGGTGTTTTATTTCTATTTCTTAAAAATGGTTTTCAAGTGGAAAGATGATCATACTCCGTTAATTTTGAATTTAATGAAAGAGCGACAGTGTTTATGGAATACGAAAGCAGAAGAGTATAAAAACAAAACTTGCCGAGACAAAGCTTTAAAGGAAATCGTAGCAGAGCTAAATATTGAGGAGGTAACAGTTGAAGATGTAAAATTAAAGATAAAAACAATCCGTACAAGATACTCATCCGAGCTGGCTAAAGTGAATCAGTCAACAAAGAGTGGAGCAGGGCCAGATGATCTTTATGTCCCAAAACTTTTTTGGTATAAACTAGCAGATTCCTTTCTAAATGCAGTATGTGTACCAAGGAGTAGCACAGCAACTACAGTAAGTATGACATTTTGTGTACTTAATATTTGCTTAATATGTTTTTTTATTTTAAATCAATTTTGTTCAGCGTACCCACAACTATACTAATAACGTATTATACCGTGCGCTGGCTGGCGAGACAGTTTTACAAATTTTTACATTATCCAATATCAAAATGCATATAAGTCATGTAAAAATATTTTTATTGAATTCGTTTTTATTTAGCAAGTTGTACAATCATAAAAAAATATTTAAATCATTTTCCATTGCCATGATGCAATGTCTGTGAAATAAAACCGTTTTGCGTAATCATCCCGCAAGCTTGCAGCCGTTTTCTTGTAGTTGTTACTTGACACAAGTTTAATATCTCCAAGACCTTGATGTGTGACGTGCCGCCAAGCTCCAGGTAAAATTTTGCCTTGCTCCCATAATTCTGTATCAACCAATCCTTCACTAACGTATGGGTTATTGCGGGTAGAAGTTTTTCTGAGCCAGTTATGAAGAGCACATGTTGTTTTCACTAATAGCTCAGTTGTTTCTACTTTAAGTGGGATGGGCTTTTCAAATATTCGAAAACGCGATACAAGTATTCCAAACGCATTTTCTGCCACGCGACGCGCTCTTGATAGCCGGTAATTAAATATCTTGTCTTGATCAGATAACGTTTTTTTGCTGTAAGGTTTTAAGAGAGAGGTTCTAAGCGGGAAAGCGTCATCCCCCACAAAGACACCATGATCAGGTATATTTAGCCAATTATTCTCCAAAGCCTCATTGAATGTGCATTTGGAAAATACTAATGCATCATTTGCTCTGCCATTTGTACCGACATCAATATATATAAAGTTGTAGTTAGCATCCACAATTGCAAAAAGAATGGTGCTAAAGGTTTTTTTATAATTATAAAAATAGGAACCGGTTTTCTTAGGACATCTAATCACAACATGTTTGCCATCCATAGCTCCGCAGCAGTTAGGAAAATTCCAGAACGTGTAGTAATCCTTCATTACCGTTTCCCACTCCGCAGTTGTGCTGGGAACCTGAAACAACAAACCATATAATTGCATCCACTGAAATATACACGTCATTTTTCTTTTAATAGCATTTTAACAAAATTAGGTCATAATACAACTTTCATTATTTTTATTACAATGATTAACCCTATTATTTTTAATACAAAGAGGAATATCTATCTTTTTTAGATCCCAAAACGTAAAAAACGCCAACTCTGCATACGCAAGGCATTGATGATACTAATTCAGAGGAATGTATAATAGAAGTTGAGGATACCACATCTGCGGTCGAATCTGAAAATGAAAATATACGTGAAGTATCTGTAAATGAGAATGTACGTGAAGTATCTGCAAAGGAGAATGTGCGTCAAGCATCTGCAAATGAGAATGTATGTAAAAGAGTCAGCGCACAGGGAGACTGGAATACTGGAAAACTCCACGTTCAAAAAAGAGCCGCTTTTCTGAGATTTCGGATGTAGAAAGGGTAATTGATAAATTATCTTCAATTTCTGCAAATAATTCAGCCACAGAGAGTGACAATGAATTTGATCACTTTTGCAAAAGTCTGGCAGCTCAACTTAACCGAATGCCTTTGGATCGCGCTTTACTTTGTCAGGAAAAACTGCTAAAAGTAATGACTGAAGAGCGAATGTGTTTATTCAGATTGGAAAAATCTAGGCAGAATGTTTCTCAATCTACGCCACAGTGGACCTACTCCCCCTCGCCGGATGATGGCATGTCAAACTCGATAACATCCTATGAAATAAATTCCTATTCTGAGACTTCCACTCCCACGGCTTCACCATTTACTCACTTGACACATACTACTGACCTGTCGAATTCTGTACCAAATGCCACTCAAGAAGAAACATATGCAGAACAGCCAGCCGGGGATATAATATCCCAAGCCTTGTCTACTATTGATTATCGGTAAATAAAATGTATTGTTTCATTATAATTTTTTCAATAAAATAAATGTGTGTTATAAAAATGATGATGTACCTTGTTATTTTAATGTAAAATAATTTTTAACTATACTTACTTGTATATATTCTTCAAGAACCTTGTAAATGGCAGCCAATACTTCTGGTAAAAACCGAGAAATAGAACATTTTGGTATACGGTATAATGCTTTTAGTGTTGCAAAGCAATCTCCTGATGCAACATATCTCAGTACGATTTGCAGTTTTAGCCTGGGAGGAAGACTTTCTCTCATATTTGTGTTTTGCTTCCTAATTAGTGGCGTCACTTTCTCAAGGAGTTGTTCAAATTGCACTGTAGACATTCTTAAATGGTTTTTGAACATTGCTTGATCTTCTGCAATCCATTCTTCAAACAAACAAGTTGATGCCCCCATTATATTTCGTCGATTTACCCACGGCCTGATCCACCAACGCCTATTTCTTCTACGTTTTATTTTTTCCAGTTTGCTCGAAAGGTATTCACTAATTACCGCAATTCCTACACGTACAATTGAATTATTCGGCGCCATTTTGGAATGAACTGAATAATTCAATTTTGTTGATCAATGTAAACCTCTTTTTTTAAAATGGTCAAATTCACTCTGGATGATTCATCCAAAGTGATCATCCAAAGTGAACCATGTAAATGCGCCTTAAGGGATGAAAGTTTTTTGAGAGAGAATATGTTACCATATCTCAAAAGTTTTTACTTGGATGAGGTCCTCACTGAGTTAGTACTTAGAAGAATTCCCAAGGAATTAAAAGCTCTTGAATAAAAATTGATAGCAGTATTTTTTCAGGACTAGGAGGGGAAGTAAATTTCTATAACATCATAAAATCATTACAGAAATGACAAATATATTTTTATGTTTTACTTCTATTATTATAAGTTTTTTTGTATGTTAGCAAATATTTTTATGGGGCGACGACCTACAACTGTAGTGGAACGCGTTTGATGCGATAATTACGGTCAAGCAGTGTCGAACATATTTGTACTTGGATGGGTGACCATGCCAGGGTTTTCCCCCATCATATAGGGCCCGTACAGCCTGCAGCGGACTAGCATATCACAGCTCGCAGGCATTATACCAATGACCACGAGGTATAATGTAGATATGCCGTCTTTTGGAGGAGACGTAAAACCGAGGTCCCGAGTCCATGGATGTTGCACTCGTTAAAGAACGCTACCACTGGTTGGAACACTAGTGGATTCACCAAAATTTCCGGTAATGGGTAGAGTGCTTCTGGCGTCGGTGATTAGCCTCAGTCGCAGAAATAGACCGACGATGAATAACAGCATAGAAATTTTTTTGTATTTACCTACTATTTGCTTTTGACTTTTATTCTATCAATATAGATTAAATTTGGATTAATTGTTATGGTTTCACCTAAATTGCACTAAATTAGCTGGTGATACGTACGATTCTGTGACTGATCAAGAATTTTATTGTGATTTTTGTTATAAATGAGAAAATAGTTCTCAGTGTTTCTCATCATTATACCAGAATTTTATGTTTTTTGTGTTTTTAAAGTTTATTGTATGTTTAGTATAGTTCTTTCTATGTATCCTTGTATATTTTTTAAATAAACTATAAAGAAACATATTTTTTAAATTTTAGCTATCAGGTAGGTATTATAACAACTTGTCTCATTTTCACAAAAACGTGTCATTGAATATGAACGTTTTTTATTCAAATTCTCACGATAAAATTATTGATTGAGTACTGATCTGAAGTAAATTGCTGGCGGCCGACTACTAGCATATGCCTGGCCGGCAACAGGATAGGGAATAGCTGAACGAGCGAGGGTACTGCCACTTAGGGAGTCGGAAAATATACATAAATTGCGGATTTAATGAGAACATAATGAGAACTGTAACGCCGTTGAAAAGTACTTTCACCTGCTTCCACCCACTTCCACTGTTTAACTTAACCTAACAACCAGTTGTTTGTAGACGTGTCTAAATTATCTATGTTGTAGACGATTTTGCCAATCTTGTGCGTTAGTAGTAAATTTTGCAAGTTCTTGTATATATATAATATTTTGTTGAGGTCGGTGTGTTAGTTATTTGGTTTAGTTTAGTGTGGACTTTTTTATATATATAGACAATGGCAACAAAATGTATAGTTCAGGACTGTACTGTGAGGTGCTCCTGGTAAGTTTTATTTTTATAATATAAAACATGTTCAATTAACTGAAAAGTGACAAAATAATAAAGTAGTTACTCTTTTATACAGCTTTAAACTTCCGAGCCATGAAGAACAACGTTCGGTTTGGCTGGGGAGAAGTGGAAACATCTTTTTGGATTAAACAGGGCAAAAAAATTGGAGTATATGCCCTCGTCACTTTGGCCAGGACTGCTTTGTGAGAGTAAAAAAAGGCGAGAGCATGGTATTGAAAAGGTTTTCTTTGCCATCCCTGTTTTTGCCTGGTAAGTAAATCCTTTTGTACATTTTGTACATATATTTATTGAACGTTATTATATTAAAGGTATTTATTGTCGTAAGTTTGAAATAATTCAACTTATACAAAGTTTCTGTAGATGCGATGAAAGAATCTGTGTTTTATTCCCCAGTTGGGTGAAAACACCAACTAAAACCTATTCAAGGGAATTGATTAATGGTGAGTTTTTGCAACTCGTTATGATAAATTTTGGCAGCCAAACAATGTACCCAAGAAATATTACCATATAATTTTTTTCATGTTACAGCTATTCCATCCACGAGCCGGGTGTGTGAGGAGGACATTTTGCAGAGCATCAAGCCATTATTAAATAATGGTATGT
>CAJUYH010012011.1:0-10459 GCA_910591685.1 Galerucella tenella | reverse complement strand
TTTTTTTTTTTTTTTTTTTTTTTGATACACCACCAATGATATGAAAATGTATGCATGTACGCACTTGTGCGGACATACGTGCCTCTGCATACTGAAAAGTTTGTGGTCGCATCGCGATGGGATTGTGTACTGTGTGGTAATGGGAGCAGAAACTGTAGTGAATGCAAGCGAGACACACAGAGAGAGAGAGAAAGGAAGGTAGAGTGGGTGGTGTGGTTGGCACAGTTGAGAAGCGAAGTCGTTAGTCGATATCGGAAATCGGGTCAAGTGGCAACCTCATGGCTATATGGATGAGTTGATTACGCATTCCCCAGTCGAATTTTCCGTGCGAAGCAATGATAAGTGGATATATACAGGGGAGAAAAGCTCTTGGGTTATATTCACATACATACATCTACACCAATGAGTCTATATCTACTGCAAAATATTGTGGATTTTTTATTTTTTAAATTCATTACCGCGCCAAGATAAATTACTTAAAATAATACATTTAAAAACTAAAAATATACATGTCTATCTGTATACTTATATATTTAAAATATAATTCGTGTGGCGACAAGAGTGGTTTTTTGTCGCAACTTGAAGATGGAAGAAAAACAAATGAAAAAAAAAAAAAAAAAAAAAAAAAAAATCTCGGCGCAGTAAACAGAAAAGAGAATCAGCTTCCGTGACGTACGTGTATTCGCGATAAAAGAATATCCGCGCACGAACGAAGACATTATTCGCGATGATCTTTTCGCGTAGCCGCGAATCGGTCAACTATAAATCGTGTGTGTACTGAGTCTCACGATTCCAGATACATCTACGTGGTGCGGGCGCAGCACATATACCTTTCTTCTCTCTTACTCTCCCCCCCCTTTATTTCTATACTTGTTTATACATATTGCCCATATACCATCCTGCTTCTTTCAACGATCGGATCCGCGCATTTCCTGCTTACCGTTCTCTCTACCGGGCAAACTACCACTGTGCGCGGTGCATCAGTTGGCTTCTGATGCAAGTCTTTCCATCTATCTTTTTTTTTCTCTCTCTCTCTCCCTCGCCCCCTCACCTTTTCACAATCTCTCTTCTATTCTTCCTTCACTTCTCTGTGTAACCTTGAAGGTGCACTGTGAGGGCAAGCCCTTCGGTAATACCGATCGGTATCTTCATCACGATTTACGGCCAATGTCACGTGATTATTGAATGCCTCGTACATATTCTCCCTCGATGCGACATATCATCCACATATGTCATTGATATAATGGAGATATGTTCATATATATAATCTCTATATTGGATATATATATATAGATTTTGGAAAATAATCCGAAATATTGATGTTTAATAAATAATGTCGAATAATAAATTGAGCTCCTAAGATTAAACTGAAAACGATCGGATGGGAAAAAGCCTTCTGATGTAATTGCACTTGGAATAAAATATGTTGTATCATAAGAATAAACGTCATCTGATAAATAATTATTTAACATTTCACACACATGCTAATGGCATATCGTTTCCTCTTTAAACCATCACGAAGGTTAACAAGTTTATAAAAAAACTACTGTATATATATACTGTATAATGTAGATACACATTTCTCCTTTAGTATATGATCCTTTCAGCGCAGTAAAGCAATCTTCACGCGTGCGTTCTTGCCTCATCATTTTTCCTTGTTTCGTTTTTCTTGTTCGCATTCTCAACGATTGCGTTGGACATCCAGTATCGTCATTGCAGTTGTTTCATTGCTGTATATATATATATATGTATATATATAGATATATAAAATGAGGCGACTGTACAGTTGTTACATAGGAGAAGGAACGCTACTGCCACGCCAACTAATAGTCTTTGTGGTAGTGTATTTGCCACTTTACCAATTGGTTTACACTCAACATCCTGATAGTACACTTAACCATTACAAACACATGCATACCGCGCACTTATATCACGTGCTTTTTTTATTTATACATATATACACCTTCGTGGTATAGTGCAGGTATTTTATTATAACGAGAAAATAATGATATAAAAGTCGGTGTAAAAAAAAATCAATAATAATGAAAAAATTGTACTGATGTAATTGGGGAAAAAAGAAAAGTTCGGTGTCGCACATTAACTCGTAAATGTGTGAATCAGGTATGAAAATTGTCATGTTATAAAAGAGAATGTTATTTTATATTATTTCATCTTTTTTTTCTTCTTTTATATTTTACCCACATGTGAAATCTTTCAAATGAACATTGGTGAACATAAGCGGGGGATTTTGAAGGTTTATATATCCAAAGTAACAATCGCCATATGCTGATGATATAATATCATTTCACTCCATACCTAACTATAACCATTACATGTTTTTTTTTTATTATTGGCGTTTCAGTGGAAAACATGATATATGAGCCTATTTCAATGGCATTTATACATTTCAACTGACGCATTGATACTTTTTATTGGTACATTCTCTCTCTCTCTCTTTGTACAACGATGTTTTAATGATCGGTTATACGACGTATTTATTGCCGAGGTGGTGACTTTTTTTACCCCTCCCCCAACTTATTTAAGATCACGTTCGCATTTATTTACAAATAATACAGAAGGGTGATATATTTCACAGTATTCGGTCTTCCATTATATGTAATAATATTTACAATGAAAATTGATAGGGATGTAAATCTTTTTTCCCTCTCTACCAACATGTGTAGCTACAAATTCTAAATATATATATATTTTTATTTAAGCTCTGAAGAAAATGGATCTTGAAGAAAAATTTTTCATCAACATACTATATATATATTGTACTCGGCTAAGAAATTCCACGATTCTGTAACATCTCATCTGAACAAAGATTCACGTGATGGTGGTATATAAAAGCTACATATATATTTATATGTATATATAAAGCAGTGTATCGCGGAGTCGGCGAGAGTGTGCGCGCAATCATGTATATATGTTTTGCATCGTGAGAGACGATGCGCCATATGTTTTATTGTGACACGTTGGATATATATCGTTGTATATGGTCGGCCCTCGAAATAATAGTACGAAACAACAGAGGCCGCGGCGAGGGGGCTTTTATATACGACGCGCAGATTTATCGTAGATGCCAGTCGCACTGTTGGTGCGAAATGCCAGAGAAGAGACAAAGAAGAAGTGAGGGAGAATTATCCGCAGTACGTGTATAAACACATCCACACACACACACGCACAAATATACTATATATATATATACTAATACATGCATGTGGATATACTTAAAATTTAATGATCGTCGAAGAAATATTGTAGTTTACGATTGGAATTTTTATTAATGGCATTTATTGATAATACGAGCAATAATTCGGCGATAAAAAGAAAAACAAAGAGAAACAATAAACATATGTTATTTGTATAATTTTTATCATTGAAATATATTTGATCCGCTGTTCTGTGATTTTTTCTTCAGTGTATACATATATATGTCTTGTAGAAATCCAGCACTGTATAACATTGCACGCCGCGGCAAAATGTTCAAGATCTATGGGTATATACAAGTTTTGTGTGAGCGTTCTTGTGCACAGGTATCTCTCATTCTTTCTTTCACGTGCGCGCCATATAATCGTGCATGCCTATACACGAGTGGACTTCTTCTCGCGGATGATGAGCGCATGGCTGCGAACGTCGCGTCCTCGCGCAGTCCAAGCATATGTAATTCCAAGAAGATCTTTCAGTCGTAAAGTATTAGTGGTATAATGAGAAAGAGAAGAGGAACGGCAGCTCCTACATGCAGTAGTAGTATATGTATTTACATTGTGTTACTTCAAATAATTTTGCAAAGATGTACAGAATACAATGTATCTAGCTGTAGATATTTTATTGAGACAATTTATCCAATTCTTTTGGACACTCAATTGTTAAAAGAAAAGACAAAATGGAATTAAACCACTGCACATTTCAATAATAAATTGCTGATTGTAAAAAAAAAAAAATACTGGGACTTTGTCAATTAATGCAAGACCGTATATAGAAAAATATTATGCGCTAGTATTTGAACTGTACAGTGAGCTCGTGTGCACCCTGAGCAACGCCCAACAAGGTCGTATTGTCGCGCGTCAAACAATCTCCAATGCATCGCAATCTCACACTGTACAATTTCCACTTGGAACGTTAGTCGCGCGTGCGTCGAAGTAACACAAACAGATGAAAAAAAAAAAAAAGAAAAAATAAGAAACATTACCACAAATATAAACAGCGCGTGCAAATATAAGGAATTGTATTTTCAATATAGTATTTGTATACATATACACCTGGAACTGATGGTGGAAATTTACGATTGTCTGTGAGCGCGTCACGGCCGACGGCTTCTTCGTCCGGCGCGGGAAACTAATAAATAATACATTTCTGATACGGGTGGTCGTGACAAAAAAATCCCACCACCGCCTTTGAAGAGAGAAGGAACCCGCGCGTACACATATATATATATATATATATATATATATATATATATATATATATATATATAAACACATGGATTCAACATGGATATATGTATATGTGGGAATGTCGGCATCCTCATTAAGCTAGCATATAATATAGGTATCCCTTTGCTGCATGTGCAAACCTATGTACTTATAAGGCATGCGGTGTGTTTATTCCGACTTACGTATGTATGCGTCAATAGCAATGCACGCGATGTGGATGGCGCCAATACATTTCTCCTATCTCATGTATATATATACACATATGTATATAATATGGATAAGTATATACATTATACAAATACATAAACGAGTCTGCGAAAAATCTATAAAGAACCTGTCGCCGTTCAATCTCCTCTGTTGATACGCCATGTCGTCCAAAGCTATATATATAAATGTATGTAAACAATGTATAGCATATATATACTTGTTTAATATATATATATATATATATATATATATATATAGTCGAATGTGTGATTTGAATTGGCGGAACGCGACGATCGTCAAATGCTCCGACGTGGTTGCGGCGCGTGCCAAAAATTGCGGAGTACCGCGTGGACGTTAATTTAGTCGAGCGTTGCAGACACCACGCGGTACTTGAATCTATTTTTTGGACGTGGCGGCGTGCCTCGCAAAACGTTTATTCTTCCTTCCTATTCTATTCGCACTTAATGTATATGTGGCGTGCTGTACGAGACGGAGAATAGAAACGGAATGGTGGTGGACGCGATGTAGTATAGACTAAAGCAGAGAGATACGGTGTGCGAGTTGGTACAAGTGAAAGAGCGTCGGATATATAATAGTTGTGAGGTGAAGTGAGGTGCAAAGCACGAAAGAAAACGGTTCGGGCTAATTGCTTAGTCTTGTGAGTTGACAATGCACCGCTTGAGTCTTTTGTTGTTTATTTTTTTTGTATTTCCCCTCCTATTTCTTTAATTTTATTCTTTTTAAACGAGAACTGGTTGAGGAAAAAAATGTGTCTGAAGCTTGCAATGCTATGAGTAAGGGAATCGGAAGAGGATAAGAGATAGTGAGCGAGTGAGATAGGAGGAAGAATGAATCTCTCTTGGGTTGCACGAGGTAGACGAGACGGAATGCAAAATAGAGCCGCAAATCCTTGGATCAAAGGGAGAGGAATGGCTAAAAGACCCGTCTCGACATTTCGCTCGCTGCTTGCTCGACTTTGCGGCGGTGTCGTTGTCGTTGTCGTATGGATAATCCTCTCCCTAAAGAACATTGTGACTATATGTATAGCTACTTATATTTTATATCTTACATACACCCCTTTTCAGTGTAAATATATTGCACATAAAATGTAACATTTATTGCAATAACACAGCGACACATTGAAGGGGATTATTAATTGCTTTAGTTACTATTTACAATTTAAAAATTGTATTATATAAATATCAACTGTGAAACTATTATTATATATTTTTTATTTTCATATCAGTTTTAAATTAATTGATAATGACTCCAGTACTTGATAATGCTTTATCAAACAACAATTGCACAATTGAAAAGACTGTATTGAATCGATATCACAATTTTTTGCTACACAAGAAACTAAATTCAATTTACTTTTACCAAGTACTAAAGTACAAAATTGCTCGATTGAAATGGCAATTTGCTCATTGTATAAGTTAAATGTATGAATTCACTACAAATATTTCAAATATAAAAATAAAATAGTTCCATGATGGATTCACCAAATTGCCAGAAGCGCAATGCAGCTGATATCCACATTAGTTCGTTGCATATTCGTTGATGCATCCCAACGTATTTTTAAATTTTTAACATTTCAAGGACAACTTATTGTACATGCGTGTATGCGCTAAAGCTCTCTTTGCAATGTCGACACATCACGACATGCATTCTATGTAGTCCGTAAGATTATTAACCATATATGTATAAAGGCACATGAAAATTTTTCATATAATGACACATCTCACGGACCGTAACGGAGGATGTTGCGAGATATACATATACACTCTTTACGCTTGTCGGCACGGAGACCCTCTTTTAACAGCGAATACCCACAGGCCATCATCGTCCTCGCATCACCTTTCTATATATTAATGGGTGTGTGCGTGCGCCCCTTCCGATGCAGCACAAGGTCGAAGACACATGTGTATTCACGATAATTCCATTTACTTTTCAGCCAACTGCAATTTAAGCATTTTTAGTTAGAAATATGCGGTATTGTAATAAAAAGTTTTCCACATTTCAAACAACATTCATTCACTCCATTAATAATATATTTATATATACACTTATACATTACTGTATATAGTGCTATGTAGTGCTATGTATATGCAAGTAATTTATATATATGAGCACGGAACGCCAACGAGTTAGCAGCGAATTGAGCTCGATTGTAACAACGTTGCCCGGGAAGTAGATGCACAATATAATACTGTACGTGTATCGTGTACACGCGAACGCCCATCAATAGTGTGGTGTATTGCTTGTGTTGGAACGTGATTCGATTTGGTGCGCTCCTCAAATATGACAGACAGGTAAGGAGAAATAGAGAGGGTGAATATCCGAGACAGA
Source organism: Galerucella tenella (assembly GCA_910591685.1). Classification (NCBI taxonomy): domain Eukaryota; kingdom Metazoa; phylum Arthropoda; class Insecta; order Coleoptera; family Chrysomelidae; genus Galerucella; species Galerucella tenella. The sequence continues at coordinate 3,464 of CAJUYH010012011.1, read as the reverse complement.
GATAATGAGTAGCATAGCTAAGAGTGGCGCGGCTCCTTTAACTCGAGAGAGTGCACCAGAGTATACCTCAATTGGAATAGGCTTTCAATTCAAATTATCGTCTCGATATGGGTGCACCGGCGGCCACGATCGATCTTTACTGCATTCACAAATGATAAATCAATATGCGCTCGCTATAACATCAATGCTTATTAACTTTATCATTATGATAACCATACATGTAGTATATCTACTGTGACAAATTATTATGAGCGGTCGTGTGGCAAAATATCATTGCCATTTTTATATACATAATTATTATGAATTATATATGAAATTGATATGATATATTTAATTGATATTGAAAGTTGAATGTATTAGACATCCGCATATTCTTCGATAAGGAGAAGCAATACATACTTTATTAGTGAAGGTCTACAGTGGAGTTTGTATAATTGGAACACTTGGCGCTTGGCAGTGTATGTTAAATGTCACATATAAGCTGCTCTTATGAAGTAAGAAAGTGAAGGAGATGATGAGAAAGAGAGAAGAATTTGCGGGCCAGTCGATTGTAGAAAGTGGTCGAATAAAAAAGCACCCTATTCTCATCTTGTGTTTCAGCACATCGGCCACCTTTTACTCTTTACTTAGCAGCGCCATCCTCACCGTCTCATCATTTGGCTTTATATATACCCCACAGCTCGTTTCCACCTCTCGTGTGTCCTTCCCATACCGAAAGCGGAGGTGGAAAGAACTAAAAGTCGCGCAAACAAGTTCGCGACGACGCGACAACTCGAAGAAACCGACTGCATTAGTTAATGGCGTGCACCATCCAGCCGTTTACCTCGGGGGTTTCACCATAGTAAAAAGTCTAAAGGCGGCGCGCGGGCATGTACGTGACCACTGTGGAAACCAATGATAATTATGTCACCATGTTGGTGTGTTCATGCCTGAAATGCACAAGGTTAAATATGTACAGTTTTTATAGTTTTTATTATTATACCCCTGTTTTATTATAACCATTTCAATTATTATAGGTATTATATTATATTATGGTTATATAACTATATATATATATATATATAGGTAATTGATGTCGTGTTGGATAATTCACGAATAACGAATGAAATTGAGTACTATTTACTGTTGTAATAGTATTTGTCATTACAAATGGATGGTACAATGTAGCAGCAAGATATTTTTTATTGGCATATATAATATTCGCAATCATTATCAGCCATTTTTCAATTTATTATAAATCAACCATCAATAAATCAACTATATATTGTTCATATGTATTGATAATATACATGGTATGAATGTATATGTGCATAATACTTTAACGAATCGTCGATGTGTCTGACAATCAAATAAAAATAACCGTAAAATCTGACCATTATTGTGATTTGATGGATTTCCTGGAAATGTAATTATAGGCAATTATTAATTCAACGATACTAATGCTTTAAAAACATTACATACATATACATTTAAAAATTCACATAAAATTTATGAAAATCAGCTTATACATAATCTTTAATCCGATAAATGATTTCAAATGAATTATGTTTCCTATAATTAATGTTTAAAAACGACCTTTTTTTTCGTCATCGAATATTATACAAACATTCTCATAACTGAGCTTTTAGTGAGACAGACATAGTATATGTAGCTACTGATATGTTATGGCGCGTGTTAATGTTAATGGTAGCACAAGTCCCATAGTCGTTCCTCCACATTCCTCAATCCTGTATCCTTTTGCTGTATCACATTTAACAGCAAGGTGAAAAGAAGCAGAGGATCGCGCGTGCACACACACACACATATATATATACACAAGAGAAAAGAAGTGAAAGAGGTAATGGGGATTGCAAAGCGACGTAGGGACACAAACGAAGAAGATGCCAGCCGGTGGTAGTATGGCTCATCCAATCGTACACACAAATGGTTGGATATATGTTTGGGATGAAATGGAACTGGCACGACCGATGTGAGAGAGCAGCGTACGCGGCGCTTGCAGTCTGCAGTAGCCACTTTTTCTTCACTTGGCACATTTTTCAAAGCTTGTTGACAGCTATCTGGCCTGCTTTACCGTTTGCCCGACCATCCCCCTCGTGCCACCATTCGCCTAATCGTCCTCTTTCGTGTCTTTCTCCTTCTTGCTGTCTCTTTTCCATTCAATTTTTTCCACTATTCTCTCATTATTTTTTCGTTTTTTATCCGCTTTATTACCTCTACTTTTATTGTAGTCTGCATTTCTCGCCCCACGTGTTGGTCCCAAGAAAAATACCAATGAGAGTGTATATAGCCACGCACTTTGGCTCCTGGGGCCATGCAGTTAAATAAAACAAAGGGACACGAAAGACGGAAATCCATGTCAGAAGTGGAGTAACATTGAATTATACTGGCTTTAACCATACAAACATATTCCTGCCCTGAAGACATTATCCGCCATGAATACTAAACAAGTAACGCTGCATAAGGGAGTGTTAATGAACATGTATACATATACATATAATGCATTGCTGGACGTTTGTTTATTCCCTTACATTTCTTAACTCATTGCTTCTTCCATATCTATTTTATTCTATATATGTCTATACATATAAGTATATATAATCCTTTTTTTTTCCTCAAGTTTAGAATTTCTCTCTTTGGCGTTTGCACACGTAGACTCATACGATTATTCGCAATGCATTGAAAACAGATATCGTTTGCCTGAAGCGTTATACATACACTTGGCAAGAGACCTCAACGAGTTGGAGCAAAGCAGCCACGCACTATCTACCATCTGGCATAAATCAACTGCGATGCGCGCACGCTCTTAGACTTTTGCTCATGCACATCCACTTCTCTCTCTTTTTCTTTCTTCTCTTTCTCACAACCTTCATACTCACTGTATACACATATATATGTACATATACATATAAACGAGTATATAACCCCTATCGTTCGACTTGGAGTGAGCCGAGCACTATCCTGAACCATCTCACGATTATTAATTCAATCCGGCATATATATACATAAATATAACCAACTTACATTCAACATCTCAGCGCCCTTGATCACCCACCCCCTATTGCGTTTCTTCAAAGTATATATATATGTATATGTGCATTCCATATAATATAGTGAAGTCTCTTTTTCCCTTTACACTTCTCTTGCTTATATACTTTTAGATATATTTATTTATAAATATTGTATAAGAGTGGGGGATATATTGCTATATAAAGTTGGGATGTGTATGGAGGTATGAGAATTTGACCAGTTTTTTTTTCCATCTTTGGTGTAAAATTGTTGGCTTTTTGCGTTTACTTCGCGGTATATTGCCACCTATTTCACCAAGATATTACTTCGATATGAAACGCTCCTCTTGCGCCATATAGTCCATATCTTTTGCACAAGACTTGCCTCGATCCTCTCTGTGCGCTGTGGGATTCACCGCTTATGTTGGAGATCGGATAACGAGGCGTAACAAAGGAGTG